>CM071961.1:26329554-26382054 GCA_036784905.1 Acrossocheilus fasciatus | reverse complement strand
CCTCAGAAGCTGGTCAGGAGCACGAGATCCGAGACGCTCTTCCCACAGCACTGTATACAGCACAGAACCAGCCGAAGCACAACCCATCAATCAAACTAATTACACTTCAGCTGCAAAGCAGCTCTCCTGGGGGTTAAAATAATTAATATTCAATATTATTAAACACACGGAGACTATCAGACGGGAACTGAATAATGACTCTAACTCAGTTTCAGCTGTGAATCAGCTCTACAGAAGACATTCGCTTCATAACTGAATTTAATTCATTAAAATAAACTGAGGAGAGTAATGCAGTTATTACAGCATCACTGATATACTATTAGTTTGTTAATATTTTGAAATAGACTTTATATATTTTCTGTTTTCACTTTAATTTGAGTTAAAGTTTTAGTAATTCAGTTGTGTTTTTCACTAATGTTTTTATTAGTTTGTTTATTTACTTTCAGTGACTTTAGAACTTCAAACTAAACAAAACATTGCCTTGGCAACTAGCTTAATTTCAGTTTATTTACATACACACACAAAAATAAATAAAATGCTGTCAAAGGATTAATCGCATAAAAAAAAGTTTGTTTACATGACATGCATATATAAATACACATACGGTTTATTGAAAATATTTACATTTATATTCTTATATTTTATATTATATATAAACATTTTCCTTAAATATATACACATGCATGTGTTGTATTTATTTATACATAAATATACACACATTATGTAAACAAATTTTTATGCTGAGCTGAAACTGAATGTTTCATAATTGATGACTTACAACATTAACACTTATTGAACTGAATTAATTTTATTAAACTAAACTAAGCAGAATACAGCATTATTTTAGTATCATTGATTAACTCATTGATTGACATTTTTTGAAATCGTGTTTAACTTTCAGTAACTAACAATTTTGTAACTTATTTCAGTTAAGAGTTATTTCAAGTAATGCAATGTTCTGATGAATTTCTCCACATTAACTCTGTTATTCTCCTGTTTATTGCTGCTTTGAATCGATCAGTGCTGTATAAAGCTGAGCTCAGCTCGGGTGTTGTTCTGTCAGGATCATGATGGTGATGGTGATGTGTGTGTGTGTGTGTGTGTGTGTGTGTGTGTCACCTTCTCCTGCAGCAGCTGCATTGATTTCTCGAAGGTTTTGGGTGCTGCCCTCTGGTGGTTACAGAGGATGGCCACGGCTCTGTTCGCTCGGTTATACGACAGGATCTTCTCCTCCACCGTCATGTCCTCTGAAACACCACACACACGCGTTATTAACCGCTTCATGAACATTTATAAGATGCGGGTTATTCATTTCTGATGTAATCAAGCTCAAGCGCTCCAGGTCGGGTCAGAGGTCGCGGGTCAGACGCACCTGTGGTGAGTTTGTTGAGCTGATCCTGCAGCGTGGTCGAGGCGTTGAAGGTTCGAAACACTTTGGCCGTCAGTCCAGGCATGGACTCGTTCAGGGTTTTGTTGAGTTTGACCGTCTGAACACAACAGAAAAAAAAAAAAAAAAAAAAAAAATAGCATAAAAAATATTTTGTTACTTGAAATGTTTAGTAGTAGTAGTATATATTTATTTAATGCCATGTCAGCATCTTAGGCTATTTTCATGGCAAAAACAATTTAAAAAAATACAAGTAAATCAAATACAATAAAAACCAGCAAACAAGATTTTTTACATTAACACATGATAAAAATCCTAAAAATTACAAAAAAAATAAATTCAGAAAATACTTTTTCTGGCAAAATTATACTAAACTCTGAGTGAGTTCACTTCCTAAAAGAGTTTTCTACATACATTAAAAGCTGGACAGTCCAATAAAATATGTTTGACAGAAAGGGAAACCATGCATTGAGTACTTGAAATATTTAAAATTGTATTCTATTGAAGTTAGTTTCCAATGCAACATCTAATTTTTATTAAGTTTAACTTGATGTAATAAAACAATGCACTCACATAAAAAAAAAAAAAAAAAAAAAAAAAAAAAAAAAATTACACACACACACACACACACACACATATATATACATATATATATATATAATTTTTTTATTTTAATGAGTGCATTAAAAAAAAAAAAAAAAAAAAAAAAAACACTAAAATGAAAACCGAAAGAATATTAAAACACGATTTAATATTAATAAAATAACTGGTGATTGTTGAATCATGAGTGATATACAAACACACTTACTGTAATTCGGTCAAATAAATCATCTTCTGGATCCTTATGCTTTATGAACAGCTTCAGATTCTTGAAAACCTGCGAGTGACACACAATCAAACACAGCCGATACGATCACGTCACACTGACTGCGGTCCATACGATGCATCCATTTATAATCACGTGAAGCAGACCAGTGCATTCTACTCTGTATGATATCATCATGAGAGGGCTACATAATAACACTGAGAATTCACTGAAGGCAGTGAGTGTTTAAAGAGGTAAGTTTTCATTTCTCATTTTCATATAGTTTAACAATGCACTACAATATATAGATTTTAATTTTAAAGCCAAGTCATCTTTATTTATATAGCGCTTCATGCAATATTGATTGTGTCAAAGCAGCTTTACAGTGTCGACAGGAACAGCTTTTATAGACACATGCATAAACAGCAATAAATAAGAGACTGACACACAAAATAATTACTGAACCTGCTAGTGATATGGCAAAAAAAATTTAATCTCGATTTTTTTCAGAACATTTGACCATTAAAACTGACAATGTTATAGATTTACTTTCAGATTTGCATGATAATGTTTACATCTCCACACAAAATATATACTTAATTTGTTATTCTGTTTATTCCCTGGATAATTTATTTGATTTAGTTCGGTTGCTGTTAATATTGTAATAGAGTACTTTTCAGTCCGTCACCGTGATGCAAACATGAAATATAATATCAGACACAGTTACAGGGTTTTTTCAGCTTGCGCTGCTTCTCCATTGTTTTTGTCTGTAAACATGCACGTGTTTGTTGCGCTCGCGTCTCTTGCATGAAACAGCACTCAAGTTAGTTCACTCATCTTCCTCTTCCACTGCCTGCGCCGCATCTCTTAAAGCGCATTCTGTGTGAATGACCCAGCGATATATATTTACAGTCTTTCACAGAGCGCTTAATTCTAGCGTTTGCCAATATTTCTATTCAAAATGGCAATTCCTCGATTTCTAAAAAATAAACTCGTGGCAAAACATTAACTTTGACTTAATCGATAAGATGGGAAAGCCCTAGGCCTGACCTGCTTCTCCACAGGCACTTTGTTGTAGTAGCGGATGGAGTCTTTCCCGAGGAAGTCGAACTCCACCACGTGCTCCTGTCCGTCCAGACGCCGGTGGAGCGTGATGTGCTCGACTCGCAGAGAGCAGCAGCCCACCGTATCAGCCGACTCATCGTCCTTCTCATTCCCCGCTCGCAGCGCCAGCTGAACACACACACACACACACACACACACACACACACACACACACACACACACACACCAGACACACGAGGGATGTCAAGCCATTAAACATTTTTATCTAATTCATTACATGACGGCCAATCAATTAATTCTAATTAATTGCAAATTAAAATCGCACATCAATTTTAGCAGAGGAATCTAAATTATCCAAAGATCATTTAATGAGAAATGCAATGAATTGAGATTACAAATGTAAGGATGAAAGAACCTGAGATACTTTGATCTCCTGAGAAACAGACAATATAAACATGCACGGGCATCTTCGAGACGCCCCACAGAGTGGAGGTGCAGGAAACTTCCATTTGTTTCTTCTTAGATCCCTTCACCCATCCTTCCTTCTGCTCAGTCTGCTCAAAATGCTCAATAGTAGATTGTAATGTTCTACATGAATGCAAGTGATAGTTACAGTCATGTTTGGTATCATTTGAATTGTCTCAGGGTGACTGGTACCATGGTCTCATTCTTATAAGAAGTAAACTAAAAGGTAACACAGATCCTAAGAGTTTAGAGAGATTTTGCACACTGTAGAGGGCGGGGCAGTTTCCAGTGTCTTTCATGCAAATTACCATCTGTCCCAAAAGGTGATAACTCTGCTTGATATTTCATAGTAGGCTACTAGCATAACCGCTGATTATTGTCTCGACTATAGTTAAGTTGTACGTGGTTATATAACTATCGGGGCTAGACAAACGGTGCTAGCATAACCGCTGATTATTGTCTGAGCTTTAACTAAGTTGTACATAGGTAACTGTAGGGGGCTAAACAGAACTGCTATTTAAAGAATGGTGAGTATGAGAGACCTATTAAATAGTATTAGCCATAACCGCTGACTAATGATTAGACTGGCGAGTTTGTGATTATGGGGTATAAGTACGTCGGCCGGCGTGATATACCCTGGGTGATATAGCTTTCTAATGAATGAGGAAATATAAAGTAAAGTATTAACCAGAATAATCAAATGTCAGAAGAATAATAGGAATAATTAGGGACAGACAAACGACCAATTTGCATTCCAACCTAAGTTCGAGGTCATAATAAAATGGAGTCAGATTTGAAGTTAACCTAGATTTAATAAGTTGCGCGCTGAAAAGACCGAACACGCAGGAAACCTTCACCCACGATTGGATACCGTCCTTTGACCAAATTCGTGGGCCTTACACAGATAAGTGGTTAACAAACAAGCAATTTTTTAAAATTGAGATTTATACTGAATAAATAATCTCTCCATCGATGTATGGTTTGTTAGGATCGGACAATATCTGAAAATCTGGAATCTGAGGGAGCAAAAAAAATCTAAATATTGAGAAAATCAGCTTTAAAAAGTTGTTCAAATGAAGTTCTTAGCAATGCATATTACTAATCAAAAATGAAGTTTTGATATATTTACGGTAGGAAATCTACAAAATATCTTCATGGAACATGATCTAACCAATTCCATTCATTCAAATGATTGACTGTCTTTGAGGAGGAGTCACTGACTCGTTCAAACAGCTGATTCGCTCAGTAATGAATCCGCACTGAGAGCTGATCAGAGGCGCACAACAGCTCTGCTGTGGTTTTGATTGGAACTATTTTCAGAAGCAAAACTGAGCCAAAACAGACAATATTGAGTCTAAAATGTAACAATATGAACTTCTTGTATTAAACCGATCTCACACTCGCAGTGGAGCAGATATTGGGGAAAACAGCACTCTTGCTAAACTAAATATAAGAGGGTGATTTTTTCGCTCATATCTTGAATTTTAGGCTCATTTAACTGCGTTTCATCACACGGTCAGTCGTCCTGCATCACGATCATCAGCTTCAGCGTGAGATGACGGACAGGTCTGGGTGTTAATCATTTGAATGCATTATTTCTCTGTAATTAAAGGGTCAGCCGTGTACATCTGCAGTGTGTGACCTTGTCGATGAAGTAGATGGCGACTCCTCTCTGTCGGTTCTTCATCTCTCTGGACTTCCAGTCGCGTCTGTACTGTTTCCTGATGGAGTTCACCTTCGTCTTCAGCTGCCGCGCCGTCTCGTACTTCTGCCAGTCCTTCTCGCCCTGAACACAGACCATCATCATCATCACCTTCCTCAGAGGTCGACTCATTTATCAGTCTTGCAGATTAATCAGCACTAATAGTTGACTGACAGAACTATCGGTTATCGGCTAAACTTTATATAGCGCTTTGTGTATTGCTGTGCACCCAAAGCGCTTTACAATCAGCTATAGTGCATGTTTTCAGATCATTACTTATATAATTTGTTGATTAGATGCTGCGTTTAGGAGAGAAAGACAGCAGGTGTATATCAACACTGCAAAAAATGATTTTCTTACTTGGATATTTACACTAGAAAACAAGACAAAGTACTAAGAATTCTTGAATCAAGATAAATGTACTTTACAAGTAAAATGACTTAAGATGTGTCTTATTTCCTGAGAAAATGATCAACATTATGTTGGTTTTTGCTTAAAAGGAGCAAAAATATCTGGCAATGGGGCAAGCAAAATAATCTTGTTTTCTGTTTGAAGTGATCCACCGCTCCTCGTCGAGCGCAGACGCACCTTGAGTTTGGAGCTGGGGTTCAGCATGATGTATTTGGGTCGTCCGTGAATGTTCTCCAGCCACGACGCCAGCCATGTGACCGTGTTATCGTGCTGCACGCGCTTCCAGCGGTGGCCTGCAGGGGGCTCCGGGATCTTCGAGTCTCTGCCGAGAGAAAACCAGACACCGCCGCAAATCAGCTTCATTTCTCTCTAAACTCAGTTCTGTTGTTGTTTTTTCTGGATTCTGTTATAATGCTTATAAATCCATATTTGTGTGTGTGTGTGTGTGTGTGTGTGTGTGTGTGTCTCACTGGCTGCAGTTGATGGTCACGTCCTCCGGCTGGATGCGTTTCTTCAGCTTGCCCATCTTGGGATGTTCTCCTCGGCCGCGGAACAGCCCCGGCGGCTCCAGCTTGAAGTTCCCGATCTTCTCGCGGTGTCTGTCCAGCAGACAGTAGCCGTACTCCTCCATCAGCCGGCTGGCCTCCTCCTTCAGGACCTGATTGAGACACGTCTGGAGTCAGACTGACGTCCAGCAGATCAACAGAAGCCCAGAGGACCAGACGCACCTGCTTCTCCTCCTTCGTCATGTTCTTACGCTCCTCCGACTTCTCCACGAAATACTTGTGGATCTGACTGAAGTCACACTTGGAGAGCGTCTTGATCAGCTTCTGCTCTTCTCCAGTCATTTCCTAAAACACAACTCAACTCAGTTCATTCATCACCATGATACACGGCTGATCACAGTCTGCTTTACACTCCAGGGTTATAAAAATAAATAAATGAAAACATTGTCATTACTTTAAATAAAATAAACATTAGCTCAACTTGAAGCACTAAAATTAAATTGAAAAAAAAATTTAAATTAATTTCTCATTTATTAAGCAGACACTTATCCAAAGCAACTTACAAATGAGGATGATTTTATTTAAGATTTATAAGAAAACCTTTATAGACATTTGAACGAAAAACTACATTTAAAGTGGAAAGAAAATTTACAAATAAAATTGAACTTATATTAACAAATGCTTTAATAATCCTATAATAGCAGATGCTGGTTCTGACCTCCTTCCAGTCGCTGAAGAAGTTGTGCTGAAACACTTCTTTACTGGTGTATTCATGATCCAGCATCTTAGCGTAGAAAGTGGCGATTTCCTCCGTAGCGGGACTGAGTTTCACCGGCTGACCTGCACACACACACACACACACACACACACACACACACACACACGCACACACACACGCACACACACACGCACACACACACACGCACACACACACGCACACACACACGCACACACACACGCACACACACACACGCACACACACTCGAAATCACTGAAGAGCTGCTTTACAGCTGAAATTAAATTAGTTTGATAACTGATGAATTTAACAGCAGTAAGACGGTTATCTCTGAATCGGTCGGTGGCGTGTGGATCTGTGTGAGTGACCCTGGCTGCTGACGGACTCCGTGAAGGAAAGACATCATGTGTTTACCGTCATAATAAAAGCAGACCTTATCCGGCAGCGGCTCGTACTCGGGAGGAAAATACGGTCCTTTGTGCTCCAAACTGCTCCATTTCTGAGTGTCTGACGACTTTCCTTCCTCCCACCTGAACATCACACACACACACACACACACACACACACACACACGCACACACGCACACCAACCAACCAACATCACACACACACACACACACACACACACACACACGCACACCAACCAACCAACATCACACACACACACACACACACACACACACGCACACACACCCACACCCACACACACACCAACCAACCAACATCACACACACACACACGCACGCACGCACACACACACCCACACCCACACACACACCAACCAACCAACATCACACACACACACACACAATAATACAGCAGAGCAAGAAATATGAAACAGTCGATATAAAGCACAGTAGTCATATCTGCAGATTCAACCTTTTCAAACAATAAATCTGTAAATATACACAAATCATACATTAATAACTTAATCATTAAAATCAACAATTAAGTGCTTAATTATTAATTTATGGTTATTATAAGTTTTTTTTTTTTTGTTGATAAATTACAACTTAATCATTATCAAGATTTCAGGTTAATATCTAATAAACGGTCTCTTCCAAATAATATGATCTCATTAAAGCTGCAACACACAATTCTACAATAATTCTGTTTAAAGTGAAGTTCAGCATGTCAATAAAAAAAACCCTTATTTTATAGTTGTGTTATATAGCGAGTATCTTATAGTTTTATCTTATAATATTAGTACATGAATATGAATCTGACAGCAGCGGATCGGTCTGAACTCGTGTAAAATGATGTAAACTCGCGAGCTGACCTGAAGACTGACAGAGTTTTGGCGGCAGCGGCTCCCGCATAATAATATCTGACAGAAGAAACTTTATTACGTTCCGCTGAAATATAAATGAATCGCGAAATTAAACGCAAACACGTTTTCATTCCCTGCAGACGCTGCAGACAGCCAACGTGCTCGACTGCGCATGCGCACTCACCACACCGACGCGCTTCCGGTCACGTGCGTGTGTGTGTCCGACCAATCACAGCCGACTACAGCTCTAATTATTACTTTCTTTTTTTTCTTTTTTTTTTTAAAAACTCGGAATTTACAAACGGACTCTTTTTAGAACAACTTCACACTGAACCGAACTTTAAACTGAAAGAAATTATAGCAAAAGAGTTACATTAGCCCAACACAAGTTTAATGGAAGGTCGTTTCCACCAAAGATTTTTTTTTTTAAATGACTTTTTATCTCCCAATTCACAATAACCTTTTCCCATGCAGTTCATAGCTTTTTTAATTTTTATTCTGTGGCAAAAACAAGTTTCCATAAGTCTGTGATTTCCTTAGTTCTGACTAATGAAGCCTATTTATTCAGTTTATTTTTCAGATGAAGTTGTCACACGGTGACTGTATGAATTAAACTCAGGAAAAACGATCAAATGGATCATTAAAGACTACCTGAAGGAAACCAGCGCACACGTACCACTTCCACTTATCGGCCTCCTCGTCCTTCTTCTTCTCCTTCTTCTCCTGGTCTCCGTCTTTCTTGATCTTTTTGTTCTTCTCATGTTCAGAACTGCTCTTTTTCCTCTTCTTCCCAGACGGATGACTCTTATCTCCGTGTTTCTCCGAGCTCTTCTCATCTCTGGCTCTCTTCTTCTTGATCTTGACCGCTGCCTCAGATTCACACTGGTGACCCTCCTTAAAAGTAATATTATTACTGTTCTTATTACTTTCTGGCAACAGGAATTCACAGAAGTTGCACATCTTCCCCATGAAATGACTCTAAGATAACTAGGTGTTTCATGGATAGTAACTGTAATCTTATTAGTAATTAGTTGCAGTACTAGTGTGAGCAGATACTGCCCAGCCCTGCGGTCACTCAGAGCCGGTGCACCTGTGCTGACCACACACCTGCTTGGAGTCCCGCGCGTCTGCAGTCCGCTCGCTCCTCTCCTTATGATTGTGACGCTCCTTGCTGCTTTTTGATCGAGTCTGAGAATCAATCACAAGCCATTAAATAACCATCATTAAACCTGCAGACGTGGTCATCACGAGCAAACTCCTCAAATAAAGTCAAAACACCTTCTCTTTGTTGTTATTGTTGTTGTTGATTTCTGGAGAACCTGAATCCTGCTGTCCATCATTTCTGATTTAAAGAAACAGTACACTATTTTTGTTTAAACTTATTTCCAAAGTTAAACTCATCATGATACTAATATTTTTCATTGCTTGGCAGTCAAACCGAGATATCTTGCCTTTCGTCAGGATCTACTTTGACATCCTGCAAAATGAAGAAGCAAAATTAAACACTTTTAGATTGAACTCGAGGTATTTTTCATATATTTTAAGTGAAACATGAGCACTTACCTCAAGCGTGTCAGCATCTCCTGCTTCACATTTGACTGCGCTGCTAAAACTCATGAACATCAGACTAATGACAGAACTTCACAGCTAACGGAGTTACGAACTCGTGATATCTGGCCTTTAATAATGTTCTCAAAACTGCACAGCATCATAAAAATATTTATATATTGTTCATGGACTTTGTTTTCTTTTTTTGTGTGAAACGTTCTACATTCACATAATGTTTTTTTAAGTGTTACAAGTTTCAGAAAACATTTAAAGGTAACCCATAATGTAAATTTTTTTTAATAAAAACTAGGAAAAAAAACAAAAAAAAAAGTTTTCAAACATTTAACAAACTGGACATTCAGAGAACGTTTACAAGTAACGCTCCCATATTGTTCACAAATTAATAAAATTAATAATCTCGTAGCCAAAGGTGGGGGGAGGTTAAAATACACTTAACATACTGTACATTTTGAATGTTTACAAATAATGTTTTCAAAATGCTAAAGTATAATGTTCCCTTAACATTTGCATAACCATGAAAAAAAAAAAGTTTTGAAAACATTAAAAAAATTAAAAAAAATTGAAAGTTCAGAGAACATTTAAAAGTAAAGCTTCCATAATGCTTTAAAAAAATATTATATTTATTATAAAAAAAATTAAATTAAAAACAGGTCATGCTGAACATTCATTAGTAAAGTTTTGATAATTTATGGAGGTTATCTGAGGATGTTTTAAACTAAGAGACGCACCTGCAGACTCCAGATTGACTGTCTGACTGCTTCATCTGTTAATTACACAATCATTAGCCTCCTCACATCTCTCCTTCATTAGTGATCTTCTGTCGCGATCACTGTACCTGTGAGCAGGGTTTGTGTTTTCCGTTCAGCTCCGAGTCCTTCTCTCGGTCTCTAGACTTCTTCTTCTCTCTGACACAAAGATCTCAGTTCAGTCAACACGCAACATCTCTGCTCCACTCACGATTAAAGATCTTTCTGACCTTCTCTCCTGTTTCTCCTTTTCAAGTTTCATCCTGTAAGTTCGTATTTTCTGCACAAGTCACTGCAAGGACAGTAAATTAGTGTCTAATCAAGCATTTGCACATGAAAACCAGCTACTGATTCGATTAATGAGTTTAGTCTAAACTCAAAGCGTTAAAGTGACTCCGATGTGAAATCTCTTCGTACCTGAGATGTCCTCACAGCGGCATCAGAATGCATGTCACCTGTCACACCTGAAAGGTTTTAAGTTGCTCTTGCAATCAACTGCGCAAAATCCGCCACAGCGCCACCTGCTGGAATACACCACCTCAACATGAAGCACTGGTGCACGTAACACATGCTCTTCTGAGCGAATTTACACGACATTTAGAGTTGTTTGTTTTTATTGGATGGAGTCATTTATAGCGGATCCTAGAAATATTTCAAAGTAGAAACAATCTGCCTATGGATTTTATCAGGATCTTATTAAGATGCATGACTTCTCCACTCCTGTAAAACACGTTTAAATAGGAAACTGGCTTTAAAAATCAAACATTTCTGAAAGCTCCAGTGAAGTGCAAACCAATAAACCACTGTTTTCTGTAAATATGAGATTCAGTCTTTAAAATAGCTACAATGTGATGATTTGGTGCCATTTGCATAAATAACCACTGCTTTAACAGGATTTCTGCAGGTTTTACGAAGATACATATAAGATCTTTATAAGACCAAGGAGCTCTATGAGTTATATTAGTGAAAACCTCGAACCAATCTCCATTAGTTCCTACATCACCTTTAAACCATCTTCACAAAGAAATAGCTTAAGTCTTGAATAGTTCTGCTCACAGACACTAAACACAGAAGTGGATTCTACTGTACCTTCTGACCACACAGCAAAATATCTGATGTTCTTCCTGTTTTTTGTCTTGTTTTTCAATGCAAATGTCTAAAGACTCTTAAATAAAGACTCATCTACTGGAGAAACAACATGATATAGAATAAAAGGTCTTGTTTTATGAGAAATTGATTTGAATGAAACAAGTTTATGGTTGAGAAAGAACAAATATCAGCTAATGGGCTTAAATATATCACTTAATTCAAACAAGCTTCCATCACTGACAGATATTTGTTCTTGTTTTAAGCGTAAACTCACTGAATTTTGTCGCATTTCTCTGAAAAGATTTCATGTGTTATATTTGCGTCACAAGCATCTTGATTTAAGGATTTTAGATATTTGTACTGGAAAACAAGACAAAAATAGACAAAACAGTACATGCAATATTAAATGCCACGACTTTAAGCTCTGATTTAAGAACATTTTAGGCCTCTAATGAGGAATTCAAACTTTTTCAGGCTGTTTAAGATTGTCATAAGAACTAGTTTGACCAACCAGCGGTTAACCAAAGGAGATCCAAATTAGACCAATCCCCATTTTTCTGAAACTGGCTTCAGTCTTCTAGCTGAAACGACTAGTCTAAGCAGATCAGCCTTCACCAGCTGCTGAGGAAAGCACAAGAACCAAACAAGCGATGATTCACCAGTCTTTTATTACAGCAAAAATATCTGGATGTGCAAACCGTCACACCCTTTCGCAAGAAACGAATGGAATGATTGATCCGAAGCTTGTTCCATCCATCCGTCAACATCACAAATGTTCATGTGTCCAGTTTACGCAGCACGACGGCAGCAGGCGAAGAACAACTCATCATCCGTCAGCTGCCATAAATACTCAAATACATTTGGTATGAACTGTACAATAAAAGAAAACGTCTGCACTTTTTACATATAAAAGAAACAACGAAAAACAGTGTAAATCATGTTCTAAAATTAGAAGAGAAAAAAATCACTAAGACCTAGGGCTGGGAGAATACATCGATGCATCGCGGTTCGTGGATCGATTCTGAGATTTTCTGAATGCATCACGACTTTTAACAGTAGATGGCGCCCTGATCTAGTTTTTAATCCGCACACTCACATGCTCACGAAGAAGAGCGCTTGTGCATTCGGTTGAGTCGTGTAAGTGGTTACGCAGCTTTTATGCTTTTATGACGTGAGATTAATGTAAACACAGCCCACTATGAACACCCTTGTGATTCACTTCAACTTTTTCAAACTGTATGTTCAAGAGGTGTGTGTGTGTGTGTGTGTGTGTGTGTGGAAGCCCAGGTTAAAAAAAAAATTACACTTCCATAATGTACTTAAAGTGCTCTATTTTCATGCACCAGTTTTGTACTTAATACACTAAAAATGATTCTTTAGTGCTTCTTAAGATAAACTTGAGATCAACTCAACTGTGCTGTTCTGGGACACCGTGAATATGAACTAAAATGTGCTTTAAACATACTATCTCTATATTAAATAAAATGTATTTAGTCACCACTTGTAGTACCCTTGAACTCATTTTTCATACACTCAAGTGCACTACAAGTGGTGACTAAATACATTTTTTAATATAGAGATAGTATGTTTAAAGCACATTTTAGTTCATATTCACGGTGTCCCAGAACAGCACAGTTGAGTTGATCTCAAGTTTATCTTGAGAAGCACTAAAGAATCATTTTTAGTGTATTAAGTACAAAGCTGGTGCATGAAAATAGAGCACTTTGTGGAAGTGTACTTTCTTTTTTAACCTGGAAGAAAGCAGAGTTCGTCTGTTTCTAAAGCAAGCAGCGCCACCTGCTGTTCAAAAGTAAGCTCAGAATCGATCCACAAATCGCGATGCATGGATTTATTGTCCCAGCACTACTAAGATCTGAGATTCGAAGCAGTAATTACGAGCAGGCGATGGACTCCAGCTGCTGCTCGGCCTCGGCGGCCATGGCTGCGGCCTGGAGCTGCTCGGTTTCGCTCTGCAGCTGTTTGCGCTCGCTGTGCATGTTGTTCTCGTGTCTCTTCAGGTCGGAGGCTTTGGCGAAGGCCTTGGTGCAGGAGCCGCACACGAAGGGCTTCTCTCCTCGGTGGCGTCGCTCGTGGTCCTTCAGGTGCGACTTGTGTTTGAAGGCCTTATCGCACATCTGGCAGCTAAACGGCCGCTCGTTGCTGTGCACACGCTCGTGTTTCTTCAAATCCGGCGCGCGGATGAACGATTTCCCGCAGGCTTCGCAACGATACGGCTTGAAGCCCGTGTGGATCTTCAGGTGCTCCTTTAAATGCGCCTGAGTGGTGAAGGCTTTGGTGCAGATCTCGCAGACGAACGGCCGGTCGGCCGAGTGCAGCTTCTCGTGTTTCCTCAAGCGGTTTTCGTCGATGAAGTTCTTTCCGCAAACTTGGCATGCTAGCTGATCGCGATGGCCGTAGAGCAGATACTCGAACTTCATGTCGGCGGCGGCTGTCGTCCATCCTGGCGGCTGCTCGTCTTTAACATCGCCCATGCTTTCAGCGAACGAAAGCGTTTGAGTGTGAGCCGCCAGCTCTTTGGGTTCTCCATCCATTGCTTCCACCTCTTGATCGTAGCAGCTCACTTTGTGCACCTCCTCCTGCGCCAGCTCCTTCAGAATGGCCTCCTGCACTCGTAACGCATTATTCGGAGATTTATCCAAATCGTGATTGCCTTGAGGCTCCTCTACGATGTCGTCCGAAGGCGCGTCATCTTGGTCGCCGAGCACTTGGACGTCGCTGTCTTGACTCAGCGGCGGATCTTCCGCCGGAAGCCCCATTTTCACCATGTCATACGGGAACTTTGCGTTCCTGGGGTCGTTTTTCTCGTCGGGCGACATGTCGCGTTTTTGTGAGCAGAGTTTGTCTAAAAAGCGTATGCCGAGGATCTGTCCTGAGGACATCATTAGATTCACATCCTTCTTCTTCACCGAGATCCTGGCGGTGTACATGTAATTCAGCACCTCCTCGAAGATGTCCGAGCGGATGAAGTCGATCTCGATGACGGACGAACTGTCCACTTCGTGTTTCTTAAAGAGTTTCTTGAAGTAGTTGCTGCACGCCGCCAACACACAGCGATGCGCCCTGAATTTCACATCCTCTACTACCACAGCGATGTCGCAATGCTCACCCTCCAACCGCTGCTCGTTTAGTAGCTTCAGAAAGATGGTCTTGTGCTCATCGTCCACATACTTCACAGTTTCGGACATGCTGGAGCGGGATCCTACGGGAAGAGCATGAAATATTGGTCAACGAATAAAAATAGCGATGGAATCTGATGATAATACCACAAAACTTTTGGGATACACCATGGTATATTAATTAAACATAATCATAACCACTACTTTAGGCTGACGATACACTGTAGCGATGGACGCTTTCGAAGCACTGCTTCCTAAAGCTTCGACACTTTAGTGAATCAATCGGTGTATCAAACTGCCAAAGTCACGTGATTTTAGTAAACGAGGCTTAATTACGGCATAACTATTTAGAAAAGTTTCAGATTTTCAATGGTTCACCGCTGAGGGGGTGGGGGGGGGGGTCTCTGTGAACCCGTGAATCAAACGAGTTTATTGAGATCGATCGGTTTCAGATCAGTTTCATCAATTTGTAGACATTTTAACGAGACAATTGTGTAATTAAAAGGATGAGAAGTAGTTAATGGTCTCTTACTGGCCTCTATATACAAGCTCTCCATAAACCAAGCTGCTCAAAACGTTCCCCGTGTATCATCAGCCTTAGGGTACGTTTACACAACAGCGATGTAGGGCTGCGCGATCATGACAAAAATCATAATTGTCGATTATTTCCTTGAAATTGTAGTTACGATTATTTCAATTATCACAATTTACATTGAACGACGTTTATACCATTGTTTAAAGCAACCGTGTGCCATGTTTTTACATGAAAATAAACTAGCTGAAAAACTTTTATTGGTTTTCTATAGTATTAAGCCTCAAATGTCAACTATACATTGGATTGGTTTCTCCTTTAAATAAAAAAAGTTTTAAAAAAATGTTATACTAAAACTAATATTAAAACAATGGGAAAAACCCTTAAGATAATCTGCAGAAAGAAAAATAACATCTTAAGCATGCAGAATAACATAAGTGGACATTGAACGATTACGTAATTGTGATCGCAATTAATTGTGCAGCCCTACAATGAGCTTTTGCGTTTTTTGACAAGTTTTGTGTACAGGCACCAACTTTGTTAAAACAATTTAGCAGACATTGTCTGCTAATACGACTAAAAGCGCTGTATTAAGCTGCCAAGCCAGTAGCTGGCGATGGAAAGACTCAAACAATAAAAGGCATCATTTTCAAAAACCTGCACCCGTTTTCAAAAGTTTTCAGCCCCCCAAAACATCACTGTTGTGTAAGTAAACGGCCAAAAACACAAAAACCTTTCTGTTCTTAGAAACTGTAGTGTAAATACAACCCCCTAGCTCCATAGAACTTGCCTAGCCAAAAATCATGGTACTTATTTATGATACATACTTGCTATACATTTAAGATTCTTTAGTAATTGCAATGCTTTGTTTACATTAGTCAGACAAATAAATGCATAAACTGAATATCATGAAGTCTCTCTATGAATAATGTTTATGCGTGTCTGACAAAATAACTGAATGAAGTCTGTACACACATCATGATAATAAATAATCATTAGATCACATTTGTGACCCTGGAGCACAAAACCAGTCATAAGTAGCAAAGATTTTTTCTTTTATGCCAAAAATCATTAGGATATTAAGTAAAGATCATGTTCCATGAAGATATTTTGTAAATTTCCTACCGAAGATATATCAAAACTTCATTTTTGATTAGTAATATGCATTGATAGGAACTTCATTTGAACAACTTTAAAGGTGATTTTCTCAATATTTAGATGTTTTTGCTCCCTCAGATTTTCAAATAGTTGTATCTCAGCCAAATGTTGTCCGATGCTAACAAACCATACATCAATGGAAAGATTATTTATTCAGCTTTGATTTATAAATATTTATTCAGATGATGTACAAATATCAATTTTAAAAAATTGACCCTTATGACCAGGGCCACATTTGATTACACAATAAATGCATTAAAACACATATTTAGACGATACCTTGATGGACACATGATGTTTGTAGTTTGCTCTGAATGGACTGAAACGGGCCACAAACGCCGAAACTAACGTTACTTCACCTCCAAACAGACGAGCTGTGTTTTTAGCTCAATAAAAGACTGATTTGGTCTCTAAATATCTCGTTCTGTCCACAAACTGAAGTTTGATTCGCCTATTTAGCCGTTTCTGCGCTAGTCTGCTTCGCTTCTCTGGAAGCTAATCTTAGCATTAGCACATAAATCATTGTCGATGGCTTTAATCGACACTAAACGACCGAAAACGCCGAGCTCTCCGCAGCGTTTCGCGCTAGACGAGCCCGTGGAACCGTGGAGCGCCGATCAGCACCGGAGAGCACCGGAACGCTCGGTAAACGGGACCGCGGCGCGCTGAGGCGGATTTAGTGGCGCGAGCTGCGCGGGCCATGAGGAACACTCCCGCGCCGGGCGCGCGCAGCCATCCCGCGCAAAACATTATGCAATAATTCAGCAGCCGCTTCGGTCCGCTCCAAAAATCTATTTCTTACCTTTATTGTGCTTTATTGTGATCCACTGGGAAAGTGTGTGTTAAATGTCACGAAAGCCAGTGCAGAATTTAATACTTTGTTGTTGTGTGCGAGGCCGAGGACGAGCACAGGCGGAAGGACGCGCTGCGCAGGGTTGCCAGGTTTTCACAATAAAACCCGCCCAGCTGCTACTCAAAACTAGCCCAAAAAAATCGCATTCCAGGGGGTAAAAATACACGTTCTTTTGGCGGGGTTCTCCTGGTGGAATTCAGCATTCCAGCCCACATGAAAAAAAATACTAATTTAGTGTTTTTGAGCCATTCTATAGTAAAGTGTATTATACTGTATACATATTATAGTATTTACAACACTTTGTTAATGAATGCTACAGCATACTGTATCCTGAACTGATAAACTGTAATAAATACTGTAGTATACTTTAGTTTTTACTACGGTAAACTGTAGTGTATTGTAGTATAATATACCCTATAGTTGTAGAAAACAGTACAGTCTTGGGTAAAGTAATTTGTTTATATTACTATAGTTGTTATATTAGCACAGCAACTATAGAATTACCACAATAAATTAATTCATGTACTTTACTATAGTATGGTTCAAAAACACTACAGTATTTACTATAAATTACTATTGTATTTTTTAGGGGCTAAACATCATAGATAGGCCTATATTCAGTGTTGGGGAGTAACTAGTACGGAATTACGTAATTTAATTACAAAATAAATGTACCTGTAATCAGTTACAGTTACTGAGAAAAAACTGTACTTAAATTACAGTTACTTATGAAAATGGTAACGATTACAAAAGGGGTTTGATTTCTTTTCCAAATTGCACTGGCTGCTCTAAAATATGAGACACCGATGTTTATTCAATAACTGTTTTATTTCCTATTTGGGTTTATGCTTAAATTAAATTAAATTAAGAATCTCTTAAGAATGAAACTGTTTTGTCCAAGGCATTGTTAGATGCCCGATCATAGCTATGCAAAGATTTGATTTCAAAAACAGTATCTTAGCCATTAAACTATTTTTTGTTATTATTTTAAACCTGTATTTAACCTCAGAATGATCTTAAAGTAAAAAGAGGTGCTAAAGTCTGATTTTGTGGTTGGCTGTGCTTTAAAATGATTATAATCTTAATTCAAGTGGTGAAGGATTCTGAAAGTCTGACAGTAATCAGTGTGCAGGCTACTGTAAGGTTAGATGTTTTAAAATACATTTTTAATCATTTTTGGAAGGGTCTGTGAACCCTCGAGCAGAGATGTTTATGCAGATGAGAGGATCACGTGTGCTGTAATAACCAATCACATTACAGCATTGATGTCACTGAATTTCAGTCAGGGTTGTGCGACACTCAATCGCCATTTACGGATACCATAGGAATGAATGAGAAGTGCCGTAAACTCAATCCCACCTGTCGCAAAAAGTCAGTGACTTTTCTTATAAAACAATATTTTTTGTGTGTGTGGTAAACTCTAAAAATCATTCAATCAATGAGAATTGTTTAGTGTAAAACATGTAGAAGATTAGCAGACAGCTGTGGATTCATTAAATGATGAGCTGTTTATTCAGCGTAGCCTCTCTTCCATTGACATCCATTCAATAAAACAGCCTCTGGTCTCCTTCCGTTAGCATTAGCCGTTACGCTTTTTTGGCTAATGGTTGCAGGCTTGTTCTTCTAGTGGCTTTGACTGTGTGCGTCTACAACAACAAGTTATAGGCGTGTATCTTTAAATATTCATTGATTATCATGGTGAATGACGTCAAGTTGACCGTTCCAAAATGGCGGACGCGTCATCCTATCTGAAGCGGTCGAATATGGCATCTATGCATATCTATGCTGAATACCACGTTGTTGGGGTTGCTTTAGCCCGCGGGCGTGAAAAACAACCCGCGGCAACAGTGCTAAAGCATCCCGGTTCCGCGGGAAAACCGAGGACTTGGCAACACTGCTGCGGAGGGCGAGTGACCGAAGCGCGTACGTAGACACGGGCACGGCTACGCAAACAGCGTACACGGCGAGATGCGCAGGCACGCTTTACGCAAACGACGGAGCGCGAGCCGCACTGTGACGCGCGGGTGGAGCGAGCGCACGCGCATTTACAACCGAAGGCGAGGATTTAGAATAGATTAATGCAGTCCTTATAGGATCTGAACTGTTCACCTATTGACCTACTGAACCAAAAACTCTTAGTTTTTAATGTAGAACAAATGATTCTTAGTTTTGGTTTGCAACGCAAAACAGCCAGGTGATTAAAATAAATATAAGAAATCGTATTGGCTATTTACCCTTAAAGGGACAGTACACCCAAAAATACATTCTGTCATAATTTACTTGCACTCGTTTCATTACAAACATGTTAGTCTTTCTTTCTTCATTAGAACACAAAAGAAGATATTATGAAGAATGTAATGTAACCAAACAGATTTGGGTCCCATTGACTTTAGTCCGTACTATGGAAGTGAAAGGGACTCGAAACGGTTTGTTTTGTCAAACATCTTTCAAAATATCTTTACATAAGAAATAAAGTCATACAGGTGTGACATGATGGTGTGTAAATCATTACAGATTTTTAATTTCTGGGTGGACTATCCCTTTGGTGGTATCGTGGTACAGTGATGGTGGAGGATAATAAAATAGTGTTTTTTTGTTTTTTTACCATGGTACTTGGCGATTGCCATATTCCTGCATCATATTCATGATACTCCTATCAGATTACATTTGTATTACGGCGCATGTCCAAAAACATGATATTACCATGGCACCATTTCCCAAAAACAATGGCAATAACATAGTACATTCACAATCAGTATTTTATGTGGTACTAATTTGAATTATTCCAAAAGAAGCCCTGTTCTGTGTAAATCTTTAAATATCAAATCATCTGCACTGGCCAAAACTGAAATGTTTCAGTGAAATACACAACTATATAATAATCTTGTATTACACAAAAATTGATTTGTTCTTTGAATTAGTTTATTGAAATTGTCCGTAAGAAATACTATAATGAATGCTTTTTCTCTTCATTCATGTCTCAATGCAAAGGGATGAATGGAAACTGCAAAATGATCAGAAATGGAATTGAGATTTTATTGGAGTTGCTTGAGTGGGAAACAGTCAGCAGGGCGGCGATGCTGCACATGACACTGCATTGGAAAACAAACAAGGACATAAACACTCATGGGGTTCGTCTGTACAGTTTAAGGCTCAGATGTGGCACTCTGGGCAGGGAGATCTCTGGGATTGATATTTCAGGGCAGCGATCGTCATTACAACAGCTCTATGAGAGTTTCATTCCTCTAAGCTCAACGTTCACAAGTGACAGTTCTCAAAAAGAAACAAAAACAGGTGTATGATTCAAGTAAAAACAACATAACACGTCTCTAACATACATGTGTGGCATTTTCACATTCTCATAATGAACATGTGTAATATTCAACGTGAGCCGACGGAGTGTGAATGGCACACCTTTGCGCGGTTAAATATTGTGCAAAGTTTGTCCTTTTTTAAAGTGAGCAGTAATCAGTAGAATAAATAAATGTAGATATCTGTAACTGTTATATTTCTTCTCACACATATTCTTCAGTCCGTTTATGACGAGCTCGTGGTTTGACTATACACTGCGCTCATATAGTATTTACTAAAATGTCTATATACTGTAGTCTCCTCACAAAAAGCAGAATTGTTCCCTTGTCATGCAGTAACAGTGATCCAGTGCGGCGCCTGTAAGCATGTGTGTGTGTGCGTTACTCCAGACGTGTTCAGATGGCGTTTGCTGCGATTCATTCGTTTATGCTGCTTTTCCCGTGTTGATTTCTTTCAAGCATCCTTCATTTTCCACAGCGTGAACACATGAGTTCCTCCAGAAAGCATGAAGATGATGTTAATCCTGAAAATGAATAAAACAGAACATTCAGTCAATAACAGGATCACGCAGCGAAGGAACAGAAAGAACCTTCAGAGGAGCAAAGCTTGACGCGAGTCTGTCAGTGATGATGTCAAACACGTCATGCATTTCAAATAACAAAAAACACAGGCCTCAGTAACATGCCTCCATTTCAACATTATCTCTCTGAAACTGAAGATCTACATTTTCCTCAGGAAAATGTCAGTGGTGTTTCCCGTGCAACAGGGCATTGCTATGTGGTTGCTATGGTGTTCAGGGTGGTTGCTAGGGTGAACTGGGCAGTTGCCATGTGGTTTACAGGGTTGTCATGGTGTTCTGGATGGTTACTATATGGTTACTTGGTTGTTATGGTGTTCTGGGTTGTTGCTAGAGTGTTTTGTTATGGTTGCTATGCGGTTGCTAGGGTTGCATTGGTGTTCTGGGCAGTTGCTATGGTAATCTGGCTTGTTGCTAGGGTGTTTTGGGTAGTTACTATGTGGTTGCTAGGATTGTTATAGTATTCTGGGTAGTTGGTAGGGTGTTCTGGATGGTTGCTAGGGTTGTTTTGGTGTTCTGGTTGGTTGCTACGGTATTATGGGTGGTTACTATGTGGTGGCTACAGTTGCTATGGTGTTCTGGGTAGTTGTTAGGGTGTTATGGGTGGTTACTATGGTTGTTTTGGAGTTCTAGTTGGTTGCTAGGGTTGTTGTGGTGAGTGTTCTGGATGGTTTCTACGGTTGTTGTGGTGTTCTGGTTGGTTGCTGGGGGGTTAGGAGTAGTTATTATATGGTTGCTAGGGTTGCCAAGGTGTTATGGGTGGTTACTATGTGGTTATTAGGGTTGTTTTGGTATTCTTTGTGGTTGCTAGGGTTGCTATGGTGTTGTGGTTAGTTGCTAGGGTGTTCTGGGTGATTACTATGTGGTTGTTAGGGTTGTTTTGGTGTTCTGGTTG
This sequence comes from Acrossocheilus fasciatus, assembly GCA_036784905.1. NCBI lineage: Eukaryota > Metazoa > Chordata > Actinopteri > Cypriniformes > Cyprinidae > Acrossocheilus > Acrossocheilus fasciatus. The sequence goes on along the minus strand of CM071961.1, from coordinate 26,359,839 downwards.
GTTGTTAGGGTGTTCTGGATGGTTGCTAGGGTTGTTGTGATGTTCTGGCTGCTAGGGTGTTCTGGGTGGTTACTATGTGGTCATTAGGGTTGTTTTGGTGTCCTTGTTGGTTGCTAGGGTGTTATGGGTGGTTACCATGTGGCTACTATGGTTGTTTTGGTGTTCTGGTTGGTTTTTAGTGTATTCTGGATGGTTTCTAGGGTTGTTGTGGTGTTCTGGTTGGTTGCTAGTGTGCTCTGGGTGTTGCTAGGGTGATCTGGGCAGTTGCTGTGTGGTTGCTCTGGTGTTATGGTTAGTTACTATGGTGTTCTGAGCTGTTCCTATGTGGTTGCTAGGGTGTTCTAGGTAGTTGCTATATGGTTGCTATGATGTCCTGGGTTGTTGCTATTTAACTCTGGGTGGATGCCCTGATTAGTAAACAGTTAGTCAACACTATTAATCTCATGTGCGTCATCATGTGGTCACATGATTCATGGAGATGATCTGCAGTACCGCTCTCTACCAGCAGAATGCAGTGTGATCAACCACATCTGCTCCTGATCTCACACAGACGATTATCATATCATTCTGTTAGAGGTGTGAGTAGTTAGTTCACACTCTGAAAGCAGCAGTCAGACGTCCGCAGATGTAAACAGCCAAAGCGGCACCGGTGTTAGAACAGCAGCCAATAGCAGCGCTCCAAAGCGCAGCACAGCAGCAAATCAGCTCGCAGTCAGCCAAGCCTACTCAAGCTGTGATTGGCTGTGGTCTTACCTGCATCACTCCTCCGGCGTGATCTCCGTCTCTTTATGCACCACCACTTTGGTCACTGACATGTCGGGATGCTGTTCTTTAGCCTCTTTAATGGCCTGGGCCAGAGCCTGACCCACAGTGACACCACATTGTCATCACAGGCCACATCCCCCATCACACACATCACATCACAGGCCACACCCCCAACACACACATCACCATAACAGGCCACACCCCCAACACACAAAACACCATCACAGGCCATTCCCCTCAACACACACATCATCATCACAGGCCACGCCCCTTAACACCCACACTTCATCACAAGCCATGCCCACAGCACACACATCACCATCACAGGCCACGCCCTCAACACACACCCACATCACTGGCCACACCCTTCAACACACATAAGGTGTGTTCGACTTCATGCGGCGCCATGAAAACCAACCGGCGGCTGACTTGAAGAAGTGCATGCCGGTTAGAAAATTTGTCCGACTTGAACCGGCGCCGACGCCACGTCACTGTCACGTGTGGCATCAAAGTACCGCGAGAGTGTTTCGAGAGCAGCCGGCTCACTCAGCCGCTGCAGTTTCTCCAGAGCGACTGCAGGAGCGCTGATGACCACACAGCTGTTTCACGATTGGCCAAATTCACCACATGACAACAATGACGTGTGTTTCTAACATCTTCAATTCCAATACAGCTCACAAATCTTATTTTACTAGGAAAATATCACAATCGTTGTGAGTTGTATATGCTTGTACAAACCTTTGTATAATGTTTGTATAATAATAAAAAAAATAATTCCCACAAATCTGTTTTTAGAACAGTAAAAGCTTTTTTTACTGTATAGTCACAATGTTATAATGAGTCACATTTAATAATAAAAAAACACCGATAAACGCCTGTTGGTATTTAAATAGTATACGTTTATGTTGAACTTTATTCTTGAACAGATGGCCCTGTATTAATCAGTATATAAAAAGTGTTTCTGTTGCTCATGAAAACACTTCTAAAACATCCGTGCATTTGACAAATATAGCATGTTATTCACTTCATCTGTGAGAAGAGTATCCAAACACGGCGAGAGCATCACTACGGGGAGCAGAAAGTGTCCGACTTGACGTCTCTGCTTTCTGTTCCGCCCCGACTGCAAGCGGCTATTCTCGCTGATAGGTCTGTGCGGCGCTGCATGAAGTCGAACACACCTATAATCACAGGCAACGCCCCTCAACACACACATCATCACAGGCCACACACCCAACAAATGCATCACAATCACAGGCCACGCCCCTCTACATACACCATCACCACAGGCCACACCCCCAACACACGCATCACAATCACAGGTCACGCCCCTCAACACACACTATCACCACAGGCCACGCCCCCAAAACACACCATCACACCCACACCACTCAACACTCACATGCCATCACAGGCCACGCCTCTCAACACCCATACTTCATCACAGGCATGCACCCAACACACGCATCATCATCATCATCATCACAGGCCACGCCCCCAAACACACAAACTCACACACACACCATCTCACCCACGCCACTCAAAACCCACACTCTGGCCACACCCCCAACATACACACATCATAATCACTGGCCACACCCCTCAACATACACACACCGTCACACCCACACCATCAGAGGCCATAACCCCAACACACAATCACAAGCCACGCCCCTCCACAACCACACCATCACAGGCCACGCCCCCAATTACTGCTGTCACAATTATGCTAAAAATTGATGCAAACTGCTGAATCCAGTCATTAGAGTTCATACAGGATCATTCTACAAATCCACAGTCACCATCTGTAAACAAATCATCAGCTGATCAACTTTTAGTATGTTACGATAATACAGCCATTTTTTAAAACTCATGTAATATATTTTTATTTTTATCTTTCTTTCAGGATGTAAACTCTTAAACACCAGTCAAAAGTCTTATATTACAATATTACTCCTATGTTTTTTCCTCTTGCGTTTTATGTTTGTTTAGAGGATGATCTTTAAATGTCAACATTATTACCGTGATGTTTTTTGTAGAAATTTCAGCATGAAATTCACCATAAACTGATCTGAAGGAATAGTTATACTTGAATTTCTTCAATAGTCCGGAAACAGCAGCATTTGATAGAATGACCCTGAAGGAAGCGTATTAAAGACTCAGTGAAGGTCTCACCTCGTCATGATCGATGTCTGCATCTCCTGAGATCACGATTCTCTTCTCAATCCGTGTTTCTGAGATGCCGCCCTTCACCATCTGTCACACACACACACACACACACACACACAGAGCGGTTACGGCACTCGTCCGTCAGACGCCGATGGGTCTGGTGGTCAGTAATGGTGCGGCGGTCAGTACCTTGGTGATGTGTGTGGTGGTGGTGGTGCTGGTGGTTTCTGATGTGATGGTCTGAGCGCTCAGCAGAATGCCAGGATCAACGTCTCCATCCGTCTCGCCCTGCAACCATCCGACAACACTCAAAACACAGCTTCACACCACATTCAACATCTTTTAATGATTCTGAAATAAGTACAGTAAGTACAGTAAATCTATTGGAACATTATAAATGACACTTTAATGCAAATTAATGCACCCTTGATGAATAAAAGTTTTTTTTTTTTTATGATCTTAAATATATATTACTCAGATGCTACACAGACTTACATTAGTTCTCAGTTATGTTTAATTTAAGTATCAAACTTAATCAGATGAATGAATAAATTTAAATTCCTGTTGAAAAATAAAATAGAATCAATTTCATCATTCAGGAAGAGTCTAGAGCTGCAAAATAAATGAGCAGCAGCTCAGAGCAACTGATGAGTTCATACTGAGATCTCTGACTTGAGATGAGATGAGACGAGTGTGAGCGACACACACCTGCAGGGCCTCGTACGTGATGGTCTTCATCTCCGTGTGGATCACAGGTGTGTCCTGCGTGTCCGTGTCTCCTGATGGAGTCCTGGAGAAACTCACCTCACCTGACTGAGGAACGACAGAGAGAAGAGAGACTCGTCACACACACACACACACATGCACACACGCACGCACGCACGCACACACACACACACTCACTCATGCACACACACACACACAAACTCACACGCACGCACGCACACGCACGCACACACACACACACACACACACAAGCATGTCATATGCAGTGTTGGGAAGGTAACTTTAGAAATGTAACAGGTTACAGGTTAGCCTACTTAAAATATAATAAGTAGTGTAACTATTTCAACTACTTTTTTAAAGAGATGTAACTGATTACATTTGATTATGTTTTGATTACTTTTCTAAATTTCTAAGAAATGTTTTCAACTGTTGCACTGCAAAAAATGATTTTCTTCCTTAGTATTTTAGTCTTGTTTTATAGTATAAATATCTAGAAATTCTTGATTCAGGATGCATTTACTTAAGATATTATGACATAAATACTAAAGAAGTGCAGTGATGACAGACTCCTGAAACACTGCGGTCTCAGATTTAAAGCAGTCAGCGCAGTTTGGGGAAGAAATCGATCAAATCTGTTTGCGTGTGAAAATATGCCCTTTTGTAATCGTTAACATTTTCATAAGTAACCATAATTTAATTACACATCAGTAACTTTAACATATTATGGTTACATGTATCTTGTAATTAAATGACGTAATTCTGTTACATGTAACTAGTTACTCCCCAGCACACACACACACACACACACACACTCACTCATTCTCATTAACTGCTCAGGTCTGCATCAGTCAGGTAATACTGAACATCAACAATCACTGATGGAAACAGACACTGGGAGAGAGACGAGGAGGAGCGAGGAGTTCTGGGAGAGAACAGACCGAAAGAAACGCTTATGAAGCCGCTGCAGTCAGCATCAGTAGAGCAGGACATCTTCCTTATCATCCACTTATTATTTATTAATCATTAACACACACACACACACACACATGAAAACTGAATCTTCTCATAAGAAGCTCGTTGTTGGTCTGAGAATCGTCACAAACACACACTCTACGCCGGCGCTAGTGAGGAGAGGGCGGATGTTCTGGGGTTTCAGGTTCGGGGTCGCGGGGTCACGAGGTCACGAGGTCTTAAGGTCACCTCTAAACCGGCGGTCAGTTCTACCTCCCCACTGTGACCCTCAGCCACACCCCTCTGCTCGGAGGGGCTCCTGTTGGGCGACTGCTCATCATCATCATCATCATCATCATCATCATCATCGGTGGACAGAGAGAAGCTCTCTCCTCCAGACTCGCTGTCGCTGTGGGGTCCGGCCCTCGCGGGGCCCGTGTGTGTGAGGGGCCCGGAGAAGTTAGCTGAGTTCACACTGCTGGAGTCGCTGGAGTCGTCGTCAGACTCGGACTCAGACACGTCGAGGGCTCGCACTGAGCTCAGCGGCTCCACACACGCAACACACGCTTGATAATACACCGCAGGCTCCCAGGGGCCCTCTGGAGGCTCAGGTACCTGAGGCTGAAGTCCCTCCGCTGGCGGCGGCTGGTCCTCTTCTTCAGCCGGGTGGCTCTCTGGACTCTCTGATGGCTGCCACAGAAATAAAGAATACACCGTATGATCAACGGGCAGAAAACCAAACAGAATCAACAACAAAAACTGAGTTATCAGCTTTTATATTGTCTAGAAAATGCTTTTCTTACTTAGATTTTTTGTCTTGTTTCCAGCGAAGATATCTAAAAATTCTTAAATCAAGAAGGATTTTCTAGACAAGTAAAAATTACTGTCTTGTTTTCAGAAAAAAACAAGTCAAAATTAAGAGAGTTTCTGCTTAGAACAAGCTAAATAATCTTATTTCAAACAGAAAACAAGATTATTTTGCTCACCACATTGGAAGATTACAAGCAAAAAACACTTAACTTTGACTTGTTTTTTTCTGAAAACAAGACAGTAATTTTTACTTGTCTAGAAAATCCTTCTTGATTTAAGAATTTTTAGATATTTATACTGGAAAAGACAAAACCAAAATACAAAACAAGACAAAAATACTAAGCATAATATCAACACTGCTCAAGTCCATTTAGTTCATTTATGAAATGTTTTCACAATCAATATTCAGAAGCATCTCTGAGGTGTTTGACTAAAACATAAGAAGTCCTTTTTCCCTCTTTATTCCGTCTCTGAAAACGAGTCTCGAGACCAAATGAAGGAACAGATCTTTACAAATGATTTCTCATAATCAGAGCAGAGATGAGAGATGAGCTGAAATGATATGATGTCTGACAGACACAAGTCTGATCGAGGACAGACGCATTTCTAGAGTTTCTAGAGCTGCACCTTGTGTAACGCGATCGTCTGCGTGATCGGAGCGGGAGACGCAGACGCAGACGCAGACGCAGACGCAGACGGAGTCCAGCTGCGAGTGGACTGCAAGAGCGCCGTGAGCTCAGGAGACATCTCATCAAAACTGGGCTTAGGCTGAACACAGAGAGACACACAGCATTAAACACACACACACACACACACACACACACACACACACACACACACACACACACACACACACACACACACACACACACACACAAGAGCATTCTGGGTCATTCAGGGAGTGAAGGGCCTCATTTAGGGCTTATTCATAAGAGAACACCTGCTGCACTGTATATGCATCGTGCAAAGAACTCACGTTATAATTTACAAGAGAAATCAAATGAATGCAATTATTTTTTTAAAATGCATTTTTCAACTTAAGATCAGAGCTGCTTCACCTAAAGCCTGGAAACACAGCTGCATGAATCATTTCTGAGCCAAACACAGCGGTGACATGCAGACGGTGAGAGTGAGCGACTGGTTTGGTCAGAGAAGGACTGAAGCAGCTCGAAGGTTACGATGATGTCCAGCAGGTGGCGCTAACACCGAGCTGACGGATGGATGCCTACAGAACGCTGTTACTTTGCAGAAGTGCTGCAGGAACACAGCTTTACTTCTAGTTTGGTGTTTACTTCTAGTTTCTGCTTTTTTCAGGTTTCTTTGATGAATAGAAAGTTCAGAAGAACAGCATTTATCTGAAATAGAAATCTTTTGTAACATTATAAATGTCTTTATCATATCATCTTTTGATCTATTTAAAGGGGTCATATAATGGTACATGCACTTTTACAAGTTGATTGTACTGAAATGTGTGTTAGCAGTGCCTGTACACAACCATCATAAAATGATAAAAATCCATCCAGTGTTTTTTTTTTAATCTCCTTATTTGTTTTACCCTGTCTCAAATCAAGCCGTTCGACCGTGTGACGCCACACGGTCGGACGCCCCTCCCACGATGGTTGATTGACAGCAGTGTTTCAACACAGACCCGCCCTTGCTCGTGAGCGAGCTGTCAATCATAGTCCGCGCGTCATTGTTGATATACGCTGGAGCTGTCTATGAGCAGAATGGCGTCTAAGCGATTGTGGTGTTCTGTTCTCGGGTGCAATAATGAACACAGCAGTCATTTTGATGTTCCTAAGTCCGAACCGCTGAGTTTTGCTTTTGAAGGGAATATTCCCCACGAGCAACGTCAATGTTTTCATGTTTGCGCGAATCATTTTTCACCAGACTGCTTTATAAATGAAGGTCAGTATAAAGCTGGTTTTGCTAAGAAGCTGCTCCTGAAAAAAGAATCGGTACCAACTATTCGTGTTCCTGCTGAACCTCCAGAAGAAGTGAGTGTAACGTTTAATTAACCTTTATATTAATCTTTATATTAATCTTTGCAAATCGCTAGCACGCTTCACGATGTATGTGGCTAATGTTTACATTCAGGGTACATGCATGTTTTCTATTTACGACGTTCTCAATATAATTAATAATCCCACATTTATAATGAACAAAACGTTATGGTTATTGTGTTATTACAAACTGTGTACGCAGGTATTAAAGTTAACATGATAACACTACACTAAGCTTCCTTTTGTAGATGGTTTATAACGGTGTCTGTTAAGAAGTAATGTAAAAAATTTAAATAAATAAAAAACAGTTATAACTGCATGAAAATTAATGGTAACACAATACCTGCAAAATACTGTTTACATCCTGCAAATGCATATGATCCAAGACTATAAATACTCTAATTGATGTTTTTCAATATTATGCCAGAATAAGTTATGTTATCTGATCACATATTTACTGCCATTCTTCAAAATATACCCTCAACTGTTGTCAAGGCAACACTCCACGTGTGTTGTGTCAAAAACGCCCCACAGAACAGAGGGGCGGGGCGAGCAAAGCTCATTAGCATTTAAAAACACACGCACTAAAACGGTGTGCTGAAAACAGAGCTGTTTTTGAGCAGGTAAAATGAGTGTTTTCTTACAATACTAATGAGAATTTTTAATTAAAGTATATTACAAACTTTCAATTTAGACCCTAAAGAATCATATTAGTTTGTACAAAAATGGCATTATATGACCCCTTTAAAGCATACTTGGTAAATAAAAGTATTCATTTCTTATACAGTGTATATATGTGACCCTGGATGACAAAACCAGTCTTAATTGTCAGTTTTTTGAAATTGAGTATTATACATCATCTGAAATCTGAATAAATAATCTCTCCATTGATGTATGGTTTGTTGGACAATATTTGTCTGAGATGCAACTATATGAAAATCTGGAATCTGAGGGAGCAAAAAAATCTAAATATTGAGAAAATCACCTTTAAAGTTGTTCAAATGAAGTTCTTAGCAATGCATATTACTAATCAAAAATGAAGTTTTGATATATTTACGGTAAGAAATTTACAAAATATCTTCATGGATCATGATCTTTACTTAATATCCTAATGATTTTTAGCATAAAAGAGAAATGTATAATTTTGACTCATACAATGTATTGTTGTGTGTTGCTGCAGATATAGCTGTGCTGCTTATGACTGCTGCTGTGCTGCAGGGTCAGAGATGTATATAGTGTACAATGTTACAAATGCTTTTTATATCAAATAAATGCTGATCTTTGGATCGTTCTATTCATCAAAGAATCCTGAAAAAAAATGTACTCAACTGTTTTAAATATTGATGATAATAATAATAATCAGAAATGTTTGTTGAGCAGTAAATCAGCATATTAGAATGATTTCTGAAGATCATGTGACACTGAAGACTGCAGTAATGATGCTGAAAATACAGCTGCGCATCACAGAAATAAATTACAGTTTAACACATATTCACATAGAAAACAGCTGTTTTAAATATTAAAAATATTTCATAATATTACTGTTTTTTAATTCCTGATCAAATAAATGCAGGCTTGGTGAGCAGAAGAGACTTCTTTAAAAAAATCTTACTGTTCAAAAACCTTTGACTGGTAGTGTATATGCCTATTTTTTATTGTTGTTTTTTTTCACATTTTAATTTTTCAATATTTTTCCCTCCTCTTGCATATTTGTCCTGTAGAAGACCAGCAGGTGGCGTCTCACGGAACACACTGCAGCAGCACTATCTGACCTGCTGGTGGCGCTAAAGGACAAAACCTAAACCCGTGTGAGGATGTTTTTACACCAGACTCTGCTTGAATAATAAATAATTAAAGGACTAACTAAACTAACTGCTGCATTTGTAAACAGCACAACTGATGAGAAATTATTAGCAGACAACTAAAATAATATTGACTATAATATAATAGAAGATAAAAGATGAGCACTGCAAAAATTGATTTTCTTATTTAGTACTTTTGTCTTGTTTTCAAGTGCATTTAATCAATAGATTTACAGTGGAGTCAAAAAAAATCTTAATTCAAAGGGAAAACAAAAAAAAATCACTTGTTTTTTATTTATTTATTTATTTTTTCAAAAACTTAATATCAAATGTCATCATGCTTCTCAAGTAAATGTATCTTGATTTAAGGATGTTCAGATATTTGTACTGGAAAACAAGACAAAAATACTAAGTGAGAAAATCTTGCAGTGAGATGAATGAAATCAGACACGATGGCTCGAGAAAGCCAACTTACTGAAATGCGATTTAAATTGAATATAATTATTCTAAATCTGTTGACTGTATCTCCTCCTAGAGCTTTAGCTCTACAACCACCAAACTCAAGACTGTTTGGACTCAGTGTGCTATTTCTTCTCTAACTGATCGGACTTACAGTTTTCATAAAAGTTAAGATTAAAAATCATAAAATCCCACAGACGTACATTGAAGGAATGTTCAATTTTTTCTAATAGACTGATCGTCTTCAAAACGTTCAATTGTTCATCTCTAAAACTACTTAAAACTTCTTCAAGCTTTTAAAACATTCTGGTCTGGCTTTCTCAAGACAACTTCAAAGTTTGTTGACAAACTTTGAAGTTGATTTGATAGAGCTAGAGCAGAATGTATAAAAAAAAGTTTTAAAAGCTTGAAGTTAGTTTATAATGAAGAGCTTCTGCAGCCGTTTGACTCATGATCTCTGAAGATAAAAGAGACTCTCTTATGAATAAACCCTCATATCCAGCAGCAGCAGCAGCAGCCAGAGCGCAAGACAAAGATGCTGCCGTTCCTCAGTCGTGACTAAAGCAAAGCAGCGGCATTCTCCAAAACAATGATGAAAACGGGCTCCTGCTCTCAGGCTCGGTGGGAAGAGCCTCAAAACAACAAACAGCGACAGCAAAATCCAGCCGGAGGGATTTGTGTCAGACCAAAACAACTGAACTCAAATCAGGAGCGCGTGTGGAGCTCTGGCTTCGGAGTTTGTCTGAGATTTCAAAGCCAGGCCGAGGAGAAGCGAGATGTGGAGAAATCCTACCACTCGAGCCGTGGGAGACGTTCTGCTGAGATCCGCCGGAGACCGGAGTGGAGAGCGGAGACGCATCTTACTGGACTCATAAGATCTGCTGATCTGCAAACCCTCTTGAGATCCGGCGAGTTTATCTTCTGGAGGTTCACCGGACGCCGCCGTGCTCGAGGCGGATATGAATCTGTAGCTGGCGATGTGTCTCTTCTCTGGAACCTTCGGAGGGACTTTTGGTGGTACTTTAGGAGGAACATCCTCTGAGGAACCAACAGAAGGAACCTTTATGGGTTCAACCTTTCCGTGGACCACCGTAGAAACCTTTTCTGGTACCTTCGGAGGAATTTTCTTCGGAGAAACCTCTTCAGATACGACGGAAAATGGTTTTTCTGAAGGAAAAGTTTCTTGTACTATGGTAGAAACCTTTTCTGGAATCTTCTGAGGAGTTTTCCTTGGAGAAACCTCTTCAGATACAATCAAAGATGGTTTTTCTGGAGGACATGTCTCCTGTACTATGATAGAAACCTTTACTGGTATCTTAGAAGGAGTTTTCCTTGGAGAAACCTCTTCAGATACGACGGAAAATGGTTTTTCTGGAGGAAACTTTTCTTGTATTGTTGTAGAAACCTTTTCTGGTCCCTTCGGAGAAGTTTTTTCTGGAGAAACCTCTTCAGATACGACGGAAAACGGTTTTTCTGCAGGAAACTTTTCTTGTATTGTTGTAGAAACCTTTTCTGGTCCCTTCGGAGAAGTTTTTTCTGGAGAAACCTCTTCAGATACGACGGAAAATGGTTTTTCTGGAGGAAACTTTTCTTGTATTGTTGTAGAAACCTTTTCTGGTCCCTTCGGAGAAGTTTTTTCTGGAGAAACCTCTTCAGATACAATCAAAGTAGGTTTTTCTGGAGGAAATGTCTCCTGTACTATGGTAGGAACCTTTTCTGGAATCTTAGAAGGAATTTTCTCTGGAGGAAGCTCTTCAGATACGACGGACGAGGGTTTTTTTGGCTCAACTGGAGGATGTTGTTCTTGTACTACGGTAGAAACCTTCTCTGGTATCTTACGAGAAACCGTTTCTGCTTCGACTGGAGGAAGTTTATCTGGTTCAAATGGAGGAACCTTGTTTATAATGACCCACCCATCAGACTCCTACATGTAACACACAAAGATCATGTTAGCAGACTGGAGGAAAAGCACGGTTAGTCACGCCTGATCCATGAAGACAGACAGACAGATGAACGCTGTTGAGCTCAATGACACACATCACACTGCAAACTTAGTATTTTTGTCTTGTTTTCTAGTACAAATATCTAAACATTCTTGAATCAAGATGCATTTACCTGAAATCAAAATGTTGTTAGTTTTTGCTTAGAAGGATGGGGTAAGAAAAATAATCCTAATTCAAAGGCTAAACAAGATTATTTTTCTTGCCCCATCCTTTTAAGTAAAAACTAACAACCTTTTGATTTCAGGTAAATGCATCTTGATTCAAGAATGTTTAGATATTTGTACTAGAAAACAAGACAAAAATACTAAGTAAGAAAATCATTTTTTGCAATGTGTTCATCATGATTATGAGCATCTGATGAGGAGCTCATAGATCATAGGAGGAATGGATCACCTACCACATCAACCTTCTCTTCCTGTGGCTCCAGAGCTGCTGCGGCCACTTCCTGTATCTCTACCGCTGCTTCCTGTTTGACCTAAAGCAACAGACATTTAAAAAAACTGTCAAAATGATGGAGCTGAACTTGTCACGATTCGGCTGCTGATGCTGTGTAGGAACGAGGGAGCGAGGAGACGCCAGAGCAGTTACAAGGAACAATCTTTATTCATCCAAATGAAGACAAACGGACAGGCAGGAACTCACACGTAGCACGGGGAACAGACGTATAACACCTGATGCTGGAGACAGGGAAACACAGGGCTTAAGTACTGGGAGTAAATGAGATAATTAATAGAACACAGCTGAAACCAATAGAACTAAATGGGGAACAAACGAGAACTGGAAAACCAAATATGGACATGGAGGGAGAAAACTAGGGCAGGGAAGGCACAATGGGGAGAAAAACACAGGACACGGGGACACAGGACTGACATTTACTCCCCCCTCCAAGGAAGGCGCGTCCTGTGCCGTACAACATCCAATGGGGAGGAGGGGTGGGTGTTCCAGGACCGACGGCAAAGCAGGGAATTCCCCGGACGCGGGAACAGGATGGTGCTCTGGAGGAGCGGGCACTTGAGGGAGCGCTGGGGCTGGAGCCGACACTGGAGCGAGCTCTGGGGCTGCAGCCAACACTGGAGCGAACTCCGGGGCTGGAGCCGACACGGGATTGAACTCCAGGGCTGGAGCCGACATTTGAGCGAACTCCGGGGCTGCAGCCGACACGGGATTGAACTCCGGGGCTGGAGCCGACATTTGAGCGAACTCCGGGGCTGGAGCCGACACGGGATTGAACTCCGGGGCTGCAGCCGACACTGGAGCGAACTCCGGGGCTGGAGCCGACATTTGAGCGAACTCCGGGGCTGGAGCCGACATTTGAGCGAACTCCGGGGCTGGAGCCGACACTGGAGCGAACTCCGGGGCTGGAGCCGACACTAGATTGAACTCCGGGGCTGCAGCCGACACTGGAGCGAACTCCGGGGCTGGAGCCGACACGAGATTGAACTCCGGGGCTGCAGCCGACACGAGATTGAACTCCGGGGCTGCAGCCGACACTGGAGCGAACTCCGGGGCTGGAGCCGACACGAGATTGAACTCCGGGGCTGCAGCCGACACTGGAGCGAACTCCGGGGCTGGAGCCGACACGAGATTGAACTCCGGGGCTGCAGCCGACACTGGAGCGAACTCCGGGGCTGGAGCCGACACGAGATTGAACTCCGGGGCTGCAGCCGACACTGGAGCGAACTCCGGGGCTGGAGCCGACACGAGATTGAACTCCGGGGCTGCAGCCGACACTGGAGCGAACTCCGGGGCTGGAGCCGACACGAGATTGAACTCCGGGGCTGCAGCCGACACTGGAGCGAACTCCGGGGCTGGAGCCGACACGAGATTGAACTCCGGGGCTGGAGCCGACACGAGATTTAACTCCGGGGCTGGAGCCGACACGAGATTGAACTCCGGGGCTGGAGCCGACATTGGAGCGAACTCCGGGGCTGGAGCCGACACGAGATTGAACTCCGGGGCTGGAGCCGACACGAGATTGAACTCCGGGGCTGCAGCCGACACTGGAGCGAACTCCGGGGCTGGAGCTGACACTGGAGCGAACTCCGGGGCTGGAGCCGACACTGGAGCGAACTCCGGGGCTGGAGCCGACATTGGAGCGAACTCCGGGGCTGACAGGGAAACACAGGGCTTAAGTACTGGGAGTGAATGAGATAATTAATAGAACGCAGCTGAAACCAATAGAACTAAATGGGGACCAAACGAGAACTGGAAAACAAAATATGGACATGGAGGGAGAAAACTAGGGCAGGGAAGGCACAATGGGGAGAAAAACACAGGACACGGGGACACAGGACTAGAGGTTTTGGCGTTTGGCAATTTGGCATTCCCGACCAAATTTCTTGCAACGTGGGATTAAATTCCCGAATAAAATGCGGTAGCGGTCGGTAACTCTGGTGTAAATTTTTTTTCTCTGCAACACTTTTTCCTATTGCGTTGTAAATGTTTGTGTCTTAAGACACAAAATTCGTTTAACATTTTGCTGTCAATAACTAGACTCTTGACAAGACAAATAAAATAACAAAAAGAATTTTGTGCGGACTACACATTTAAATTTTTAGTCTATCTCTCTTTCTTTTAGTAGAGGAAATTTAAATGTGAGATTCTGGAAACGAGATCTAAATTTTGCGGGAACGGTCAGGTCGGGAAGAAAATTATTGTAAGCAGACAGCGGGTGAACAAAGAGTGAATATATGGCGGGAGCGGGTGGGTGCGGAATAAAACCCCTAACCCTAAAAAAACAGCCCCGCGCAGACCTCTACACAGGACTGACAGAACTCAGTGAGTTGTGAATGCACTGCACTTTTTCTATTTAGTATTTTTGTCTTGTTTTACATGAAATATATCTAAACATTCTTGAAACAAGATAACTTTACTCGATCTGACTTAAGATATTAGCTTTGTTTTCAGAGAAAGTTATCAAAATTTTGTTAGTTTTCACTTAAAACCAGAAAAAATATCTACCAGCGGGGTAGGAAAAATAATTAAAGGAAAAATAATAATAATAATTTAATAATAATTAATTTGAAAAAATCATGGCAGGTAGTTTTGATCAAAAATGGCTGCAAGAAATTTAAAAATTAAATAAATAAATGTGAGGTTTATAATATATTTGATATTAATCTCACTAAATGTATTTTATTCTTTAATTTCCTACACGCACACGCGCACACACACACACACACACACACACACACACACACACACACACACACACACACTTTCTTTAATAATAAATGATTATAAAAAGTCATAGCAAGGAGTTTTGATCATCACAGAAGTACTACAAAAATGCCATAAATGAAGAAATATTTTTTGAGAGATTTATATATGGAAAATATAATATACCTGTATAAATAATTTCTAATATAATATAATACATAAAATAATTTCTATATTAATGAAACATAAACTGAAAAAGTTAAACATAATACTCAAAAAATAAATCTATAAGTATAAAATACATACATATTTTAAATAAATAAATGGATAAATAAATGTGAAGTATATACATTTATAATATAAATCTCACAAAATGTATTTTCTAAAATTTCTTTCTCTGACAACAAATCTTATAAAAATAATTCTTCTCAATTCAGAAGGATGTTGAGATAATTCTTTAGAAACGCAGCACACAGATCCTGATTAAGGACAGGATTTTTCCCATCTTTCCCTCTATTTGGTTTTATGTAAGCGGCACATAATGATTTTCTCTGATCTGAAGTGCTTAGAGCAGCTAAACGCCAGAACCGTGAGTGTTTCTGCAGCGGAAAAACAAAATCAATAAGAGGCTTTCTGTCTGAAACGGCTGCATTCAGAACCCTTTCAAAGAACGGCATCTTTTAACAAACAGCCATAATTACAGCAGCGTCTGGTTTAAAGTCGCACACATGGGCTCGTGGAGACGTGGACCTCACCTCGTCCGGCTCCAGCGGCTCGATCATGGGCGCTTCGTCCAGACGCGGCGATCGCAGCGGAGACGAGGACAGACGCTTCTCCCACTCGGTCAGACCCGTCCGGTCCGGTTCTCCCTCCAGGAACGTCCGCTTCAGCTCGCTGATGTTAGTCTGATGCTTCAGCAGCTCGTCTGGCGTTCGCTCGATCTCCTGAACAAACACAACAACAAGTCAAGTCACATTTATTCAGCGCTTTTAACAAGACAGATTGTGTTAAAGCAGCTTTACAGTATTAAACAGGAAAATAGTGTGACGGTAACGCAAAACAGTAAACACTCAGTTTCCAGTTAAAGGCAGTTCATCACTTTCAGTCAGATTTTGTTTGGACGCAGTACCAAACGCTTACATTTCCCGTTCGCTTCCAATGCGACCATTTTTGACTGTGAACAATACAAGTATATCTATTTTTTCAGGACCATTTCACCTTTTCAAATCATGTCCATGACTTTTTTTTGGTGTGTGTGTGTGTGTTCACAAGTGCCAAAAACTTTACCAACTTTCGTACCATTCCAGTCAAGCAAAATTCTAAAAAAGTTCAACGTAAGATTTTCCGGTCCAAAATGACCAAACAGCAATAAAGGGTTAACCAGATTAGAAACAATCCTCAACGAGCACTCAAAATAAACTCCTTTATCAATAAATTACTTGCTTGTCTTCAGTAACTCATGAGAATCTCATGCACTTAAATCCCACAGAGATGATTCGTTATAAACTTCTGAGAAACAGACTTTCTCCTTTAATTTGCCTCATGAAACTAATTAAATGCAATCAAAGCATTGTATGGAAACAATTAACTGACATGCATGAAACACACACGCTCTCTGCTCAACTGCACACGCACTGCAAACACAGGGAGCTAATCACACAAGGTATAAAATTCATTTTCAGTGAGTACATCAGCTTCAGTGCCACTGCAAACACACACAAACACACACCAGTGCTGCTGGGATAAATCACAGACATGAACACAGCGGCAGCATGAGCGCAGTATCCAGTTAAAACACATCCAGTCCTTACCAACCTCTAACATCAGCTTACTGTGTCTCACAAACACATTCTCTCCTTTAATTCGCCTGATGAAACTGAGCTGAAGAAACACAGATTCATTCAGTCTCGTGTGTCTTTGTGTTACTGCGGTAAAACACACCAGCAGCAACACACACATCTCACACTCTCTCAGTGTCTGCTGGGAAACGCTCAGACACACATATATATGGTTCAACACTATACAGATTAAAAATAAGACACGAGGAATGAGATAGAGTTATATTGCGAATATATATCACACACAGTGTCCGTATTCACTCTATAGACAGATTCAGATCTCTGGCTTGACTACAATGAAAAAAGGTTAAACTTATACATTTTTTAAAGATAATTTTTTATAAATATTTTATATACAGTATTTATTTTATATATTTATATCAATATTAATATATTTTGTTTATAA
This sequence comes from Acrossocheilus fasciatus, assembly GCA_036784905.1. Taxonomy (NCBI): domain Eukaryota; kingdom Metazoa; phylum Chordata; class Actinopteri; order Cypriniformes; family Cyprinidae; genus Acrossocheilus; species Acrossocheilus fasciatus. The sequence goes on along the minus strand of CM071961.1, from coordinate 26,342,751 downwards.
AACGATCAATAAAAAGGATAATAAAAGTATGAAAATACCATCAAAAAAAATCTAATTTAATTCAGTGTGTTACTTGCTGATTCTTTGTAATTATTTATGAAATTTACTAGTTATTTCTGAGTGAAAATTGTTTTTACACAATTTTTTTTAATCAATGTACACTAAACAAATTGGTATGGATTTATTATTTTTTTAATTTTCAGTCAAAAATCACTAGTAAATTTCACAAATAGTTTCAAATAAATGGCAAGTACCGAAGTAGAAAGGCTAAAATAGTGTTTTCTTTTAAAACATACTCTAATAATCTTAGACTTTGAAAAATCATATTTACAGAGTGTAAGTGCATTTTTAAGTACAGACTGTTGAATCTTACCTGCGTCTTTGCTTCAGATTCGTCCTCCTGATCCGACTGCACAAAATACACAAAAGCATGTGAAATTATGACACATGAGAGTAAACGCTGATATGAAGGAATGAGACGTTTGGGATCAACAGGAGGCTAAACTCATTAACATCACAGGCTTAATGTCTCCATCTCTAGAAAAACAATTATGATTATTAGTCATTATCAGATTAAAGTTTAATAAGAACATTAACAGCCCTGCCGTATCTTAATTAGCAATCTAATTACAGCACTCGTTCATTGCATTCTTGTTTTTCTGCTTCTGACGTCACAGATCTGATCACGTCTGTCATTATTCTGTTTTTTACTGAAGACTCTGAAGAGATCAGATGAGAGTCGAGCTCAGATCACAAACCTCGGTGGCCGTTAAATCTCCATCGATAGCAGTGTCTGTGAAATCAGTCTGATCCAGAGAAAGCATGAACAGACAGAGAAGCAGAACTGTTAGTTAGTGTTTGTTTACCCGAGTGTCCTGTCTGGCCAGTGTCGGTGGGTTAGTTAGTGTTAGTTAGTGTTTGTTTACCCGTGTGTCCTGTCTGGCCAGTGTCGGTGGGTTAGTTAGTGTTTGTTTACCCGTGTGTCCTGTCGGGGCGGTGTCGGTGGGTTAGTTAGTGTTAGTAAGGGTTAGTTTACATGTGTAAACCACCGGTGTCGGTGGGTTAGTTAGTGTTTGTTTACCCGTGTGTCCAGTCGGGTCAGTGTCGGTGGGTTAGTTAGTGTTAGTAAGGGTTAGTTTACATGTGTAAACCAACGGTGTCAGTGGGTTAGTTAGTGTTTGTTTACCCGTGTGTCCTGTCGGGTCGGTGTCGGTGGGTTAGTTAGTGTTTGTAAGGGTTAGTTTACATGTGTAAACCAACGGTGTCGGTGAGTTAGTTAGTGTTTGTTTACCCGTGTGTCCTGTCAGGCCGGTGTCGGTGGGTTAGTTAGTGTTAGTAAGGGTTAGTTTACATGTGTAAACCAACGGTGTCGGTGAGTTAGTTAGTGTTTGTTTACCCGTGTGTCCAGTCGGGTCAGTGTCGGTGGGTTAGTTAGTGTTTGTAAGGGTTAGTTTACATGTGTAAACCAACAGTGTCGGTGAGTTAGTTAGTGTTTGTTTACCCGTGTGTCCAGTCGGGTCAGTGTCGGTGGGTTAGTTAGTGTTAGTTAGTGTTTGTTTACCCGTGTGTCCAGTCGGGCCGGTGTCGGTGGGTTAGTTAGTGTTTGTTTACCCGTTTGTCCTGTCGGACCAGTGTCGGTGGGTTAGTTAGTGTTTGTTTACCCGTGTGCCCAGTCGGGCCGGTGTCGGTGGGTTAGTTAGTGTTAGTTAGTGTTTGTTTACCCGAGTGTCCTGTCGGACCGGTATCGGTGGGTTAGTTAGTGTTTGTTTACCCGTTTGTCCTGTCGGACCAGTGTCGGTGGGTTAGTTAGTGTTTGTTTACCCGTGTGCCCAGTCGGGCCGGTGTCGGTGGGTTAGTTAGTGTTAGTTAGTGTTTGTTTACCCGAGTGTCCTGTCGGACCGGTATCGGTGGGTTAGTTAGTGTTTGTTTACCCGTTTGTCCTGTCGGACCAGTGTCGGTGGGTTAGTTAGTGTTTGTTTACCCGTGTGTCCAGTCGGGCCGGTGGGTTAGTTAGTGTTTGTTTACCCGTTTGTCCTGTCGGACCAGTGTCGGTGGGTTAGTTAGTGTTTGTTTACCCGTGTGTCCAGTCGGGCCGGTGTCGGTGGGTTAGTTAGTGTTTGTTTACCCGAGTGTCCTGTCGGACCGGTGTCGGTGGCTTAGTTAGTGTTTGTTTACCCGTTTGTCCTGTCGGACCAGTGTCGGTGGGTTAGTTAGTGTTTGTTTACCCGTGTGTCCAGTCGGGCCGGTGTCGGTGGGTTAGTTAGTGTTAGTTAGTGTTTGTTTACCCGAGTGTCCTGTCGGACCGGTGTTGGTGGCTTAGTTAGTGTTTGTTTACCCGTTTGTCTTGTCGGACCAGTGTCGGTGGGTTAGTTAGTGTTAGTTAGTGTTTGTTTACCCGTGTGTCCAGTCGGGTCAGTGTCGGTGGGTTAGTTAGTGTTAGTTAGTGTTTGTTTACCCGAGTGTCCTGTCGGACCGGTGTCGGTGGGTTAGTTAGTGTTTGTTTACCCGTGTGTCCTGTCGGACCAGTGTCGGTGGGTTAGTTAATGTTTGTTTACCCGTGTGTCCTGTTGGGCCGGTGTCGGTGGGTTAGTTAGTGTTTGTTTACCTGTGTGTCAAGTCAGGCCAGTGTCGGTGGGTTAGTTAGTGTTTGTTTACCCAAGTGTCCTGTCGGGCCGGTGTCGATGGGCTGGTTAAGGTTAGTTAGGGTTTGTTTACCCGTGTGTCTAGTCGGGCCGGTGTAGGTGGGTTAGTTAGCATTAGTTAGTGTTTGTTTACCCGTGTGTCCTGTCAGACCAGTGTCGGTGGGTTAGTTAGTGTTTGTTTAGCCGTGTGTCCAGTCAGGCCAGTGTCGGTGGGTTAGTTAGTGTTTGTTTACCCGAGTGTCCTGTCGGGCCGGTCTCGATGGGCTAGTTAGTGTTAGTTAGGGTTTGTTTACCCGTGTGTCCAGTCGGGCCGGTGTAGGTGGGTTAGTTTAGCGTTAGTTAGGGTTAGTTTACCAGTGTGTCCTGTCGGGCTGGTGTCGGTGGGTTAGTTAGCGTTAGTTAGGGTTTGTTTACCCGTGTGTCCTGTCGGGCCGGTGACAGTGGGCTCGGCAGTGATGGTTCCGTGGCTTTCGTGGTCTCGTCCTCTTCCTCCAGCACCGACACACTCTCCACCAGCACCGGTCGAATCTCCTCACGCTCCTCCTCACGCGTCTCCTCGACTTTCTTCTCCGGCGTTACTGTGGTGATGAGGTCACTCATAGCAATGCCTTTGGCCGCGCCGTACAAGGCCGTACCCATCTCTATACACACACACACACACACACACACACACACACACACACACACACACACACACACACACAGACGTCAGTGCTGCATCTGCATTCACTACAACAAACACTGCCTGCATTATATCACTGAAATAAGACCGCAGAATTATTTTATTCTGCATCTTTACTATTGCCTTTAATTGTTTACTTAAAATATATTATTTACACACATTGTTAAAAATAATGGTTCCTAAAGGATGTTTTTGGTGTGATTTTTTGATTCAACAAAAAATCTTTCTTTAAACAGATCTTAAAAGAACCATTTTTTCTTAATGTAATGAACTTTTTAATAATCTAAAGAACCTTTTGGTCAATAGATTCTTTGGCTGTTAAATGTTCCTCATGGATCCATCAATCCCTTTAATTAAGAGTGCAGTTCATCAACTACAGCATTACATATCGTTTATAAATCCAGATTTTTTTTTTCTCCCCGAAACAAAATACTTCAGTGTACTAAGAAAACACTTTTAATCAACTAAACTAATAGGAAATCATGAATCTTCATGGTTGTGATGTCATAAGCATGAGCTCATTAGTTCATAATGGCAGCAAACACACACACACACACACACACACATACACACGTGTGTGAACACAGCAAGTATGTCCATTCAGTTACATGTGAAGAGATTAGTCAGTCATTACAGAGGTCGTTTATGAGAACAAGTTTATTTAAAATCATCAAAGAGAAGCTGGGTAACGATCAAAGAAAAATTAAATGACTGTTTCTGGTGCAATAAACCCTTGCACTGCTGCATTTCACTGTCTCTGTTCTTATACTCCGCACAATGACAATAAAGCTGAATCTAATCTAATCTAAGCAGAGCTCAGGGAATATACATGGAATGTTTTTGGATATGGTGCTTTTAACTTCTGGAAGTTTGCAAAGGCAATTTTTCACACAAAGTTTACAAAAGAACTCATTGTAACTGGTCTAGGGCGTGATCGTGATGGATTCACTGTGATTCGCGGTTTATTGCTCTAAAAGCTCTAAAGAAGCTGTTATTACTGATGATTGTACCGTGGTACAATATTGAGTGATTTCTACAGAAGAATTGAGTCTGAACATGATGCTGGTTAAGTGATGCAGTGCTAGTTTTCCTCATTTTTGCCTGTAAAATTGAACTTTGCATCAATCAATAAAACAGAACAATGATGCACGGATAATGATGTTTCAGTGAGAAGAGATACAGACTCATAAAACCCAGAAAGAAGAAACACTTCGGCTGTTAGACTGTTAGAGACATTCTCAAACACAGCCATCCAACAGGGACAGACCAGGGTTATTAAAGTTACTGACCGAAATAAAATCACTAAATAAAATTACTAATAAAATATTATTAATAAAATAATAAAGAAACAATTAAAAATCATCTAAAAATTATGAATATACAATAATTATTATTAGTATAAAAGATTAACTAATCTTATTAAATATTAAATTTGAAGTACTCATATTAAACCATTATAAAAAAATAAAGTAATTTAATAAAATAAAATAAAACATTATTTCAGCTAGTTGCCAAAGCAACATTTCTCATTTTCATTTATTTTAAACTGATAATAACTAAAACTGAAATAAAATTAATAAAAATTACATCAACATATATAAAACAATAATAATAATAATAATAATAATAATAATAAAAATGTCAAAAACAAAAAAATTACTAAAACTTTAACTAGGATAAAAATGAAAACATGAAATATATAATAAAAAAACTAATTTAAAATATTAATAAAAACTATTAGTATCTCAATGATTGTAAAACAACACTGACGCAGCCACAGCATGTGCAAAATCAAAGGCGTCTGAAGCAGAAGCGCGCTAGAGCACCAGCGCATGCCTGCCGCATGCACACGCAACCTCAAACTATCAGGGTCAAACAAGCAGACGGAGAGGCTTCTGTATCTACAAGCATCAGGGATACAGAGAAACGTCTCTACCTGTTGGTCTAGTGCCATTTACATTGACTGTCGCTGTGTTGATTGGCGTCCGCTGAGCTGAGGAGATTCACACACACACACAAACACACACACATCTGAGCAAACACAGCATCACAGACACTAATGCACACGTCAGACTAGATCACATGCAGAAACATACATTAACCTCTGAAAGTGTCTATTTACCTCAGTCACATTTATAAAAGTCTGAATCTATAAAAGTCTTTCATCAGTGTCTGTATCTACAGGATCGTCTCTCTTCACTAACGTTACGTTTCTTCATTATGTGTGAAGTCTCAATGTGTTGGAATCAGGGTTAGTATAGTAAGCTAAAACTACACCCATAAAAAAGTTTTAAATAAAATAAATGTTAACCGAAAAATTTTAGAAAATTATTTTCTTTCAGCTAGTTGCCAAAGCAAAATGTCATTTTATTATAACTTATAACAACTGCTGTACAAAATAACTCAAATTAAAACTGAAATATTTATTAAAATTATATAGACATATTTAAAAAAATAAAAATAAAATTTAAATGACAAAAACAACAAAATTCCTAAAATTTCAAATGAAATACAACAAATAAAAACTAAGTCAAAACATTTTTAAAAATATAATAGCATCTCAATGATACTAAAATGACACTGGTTTGAATCGGGGGGTGATTTTTAGTGGATGTTCAGAGGAACCACAGATGGAGAGAATTCCATTATTATCTTTCTACCTTAAGTATAGAAACCCATCATGATGATGCTTGATTAATTTAATCAGACGTGTAATGAGAAGAGACAATTAAAGATGCAGCACACTCTCAACACTGAACAAATCCATTCATTCTGTGAATCATGTGTGTTAGTATTCACGTGCAGCGCAGTGCAGTAATGCGCTCTGAGACCGCCGGCTTTATGCTGCAACACAACAGAAATTCTCCAATTAAACCAGAAGCAGGAAATGAAACAAATGCGTTCCAGGCCTCAGGAGCCGAGATTACAGGTTAATGAGCCAAAAATCCCTGTCCTGCCGTGAGCCTCGCTTCTGTCTGAAAACTCTTTCATAAGGGAAGAGAAAATAAAGCCAGGCTGTTCAGAGAAAACCGACGTCTGCTAATGACTGATACTGAGGATGAGGAGAGCAAACAGGAAGTCCAGCAAAAAGCAGACGACAGACACTCAAACTCCAGCGAGACTCAATGAGATGATGATGTCAGACGAACAACAGACAAACATGAGCCATTTGATATCACAACAACTATATATCATTAGTTTTGCTGAAGTTTTAAAGAAAAACAGCTTATATTAAATATCTGCAGACAGACAGAAGACAGACGACAGACAGACGACAGACAGACAGACAGACAGACAGACAGACAGGCGACAGACGGACAGAAGGACAGACAGATAGACAGACAGACAGACAGACAGATGACAGACAGACAGACAGACAGACAGACAGATAGACAGACAGACAGACAGACAGACAGATGACAGACAGATAGACGACAGACAACAGACAGACAGAAGGACAGACAGATAGACAGACAGACAGACAGACAGACAGAAGGACAGACAGATAGACAGACAGACAGACAGACAGAAGGACAGACAGATAGACAGACAGACAGGCGACAGACGGACAGAAGGACAGACAGATAGACAGACAGACAGACAGACAGATGACAGACAGACAGACAGACAGATAGACAGACAGACAGACAGACAGATGGACAGACAGACAGACAGACAAACGACAGACAACAGACAGACGGACAGACAGACAGACAGACAGACAGACAGATGACAGACAGATAGACAGACAGATAGACAGACAGACAGATGACAGACAGACAGACGACAGACAACAGACAGACAGACAGACAGACAGACAGACAGACAGACAGACAGACAAACGACAGACAACAGACAGACGGACAGACGGACAGACAGATAGACAGACAGATGGACAGACAGACGGACAGATGACAAACAGATAGACAGATAGACAGATAGACAGATAGATAGATAGATAGATAGATAGATAGATAGATAGATAGATAGATAGATAATCCTTGCCAAGATCATCTTGAAACTAAATAAGCTCATCCCATAATGCACTTGGAAAGAGAAACAAAAGCAAACAAACCTCCATCCAGACTCCGTGACATCGTGTAGCGCTTGCTGGTCGAACGCTCGAAGTACGGCGCTGGGCGGACGATCTGGGAACTGGCCCGTCTGGTCTGAGCCTGAGTTCTGCCGCTGTAGCGGAACTTAGAACCCAGTGTGAGGAACTTCTTAGGCGGAGTCTCTGGAGAAACCAACCTGTCAAGATGCAAACCGTGATTACCACTGAGCACAGAACACAGCGAACATACAGAAGCACAGGAACCTCTACAGACCTGAAGAACGTGTGATGCTCCACACAAACCTTCCACAGTCTCTTGGCCGCTCTGTGGTTGGGTAGTTTAAAGCCTATCGTGCTTTCAAACTGCTCAAACTAGAGACAAACAAACACTCTCTAGTCAGCAAGCTTCACTAAAACTGTGAAGATCACCTGGGGAAGATGTGATGGTGTTCTCACCTCGCCCGGACGGATCTTGATGTAGAAGTTATTGCGTTTGTAGGAGATCTTGAGGACTTTGGGCCAGGCGAAGCGGTTGATGCGAAGTCTGTCGCGGTAGATGAGGAGCCCAGACGAACACACGCCCAACATGATCTCCACCCCCTCTGAATCCTGACCAACCATTGGATTAGAGAGGTGCCAATCATCATCACACAGTCATGCACAAACAAACGTGTGGTTTCTAAATGAATGAGTGGAAGCCAAACACTTTTGGCCTGAGAGGAACAGAGAGAGATACTGTGATGTTGTCAAGTGTTTGTGCAGTAAACTGAAAGTGGATCCATCTTCTCATTTGAACCTCTGAGAGGCGGAAGTGATGCAGGTATTTTGAGTCATTATCTCTATTCATCACTGCATTCACATTCTTGCATGTGTAATGCGATTGCGACCCAATGAACTGATGCCAGATCTGAAACACTTGTGAAGAGCATCAGCTGAACAGATGTGAGAACAGATGTCGAGCACTTCTAGAACCATCTACGAAAATGCATTTGAATACATCACATCACACAAGAATCAAGGAGGATTGTGGGGAAAATGGCACAGTTCACATCTCTAGTGGGTATTTTGAGCAGGTCTACTATAGGAAACTGGGTCACGAACAATGATGAAGCTTTCAAAACTTGCACAGAGAAAAACTGTACGGCTCAGGGTTTGCTCAGGAGACTCGTGTTCAAGTCTCAGATGTTTCTCCTAAAATGAGACACAAATTCTCAAAGGTTCAGTAGATGTTCTACTATGAAATGTATGTGGAGCAGATAATTTGATGAGTTAATAATGAGATCTCCGACTTTTGATTGCTATCTTGCCAAATCTGAGCACAGTTTGAGACAGTATTGAGATCTTTTCTGAAACCCTCGAGGAGACACGTGTGAGATTACTGGGGTCTTGTTCTCAGGAGAAGAGAATTTTATCTTGTTGGTGTCTCTGAGAAATAGCTGAGATCGTAAAGCAATAGTACAGCCAAAAACTACCAGTTTTTCATCATTTATTCATCCTGATGTTGTTCCAAACCTGTTTGGCTTTCTTTTCTTCTGTGGAACACAAAAGCAGATATTCTTGAAGAACATTGGGAACCGAACAACTTTCGACCACAGTGGCTTTCACTCTATGGACGTTTCTCAGAATAAATACAGTAAAAGTCAACGGAGTCCGAAGTCATTTGGTTCTCAACGTTCTTCAAAATGTCTGAAGAAATGAACGACGTGAGGGTGCACAAATGATGACAAAATGATCCATTTTGGGTGAGCTATCCATTTAAAGCGTGATTTTTCTCTTCTGTAGGCAGTGTTGGATCCACAGGCGCTCATGGTGAACGGGTTCGACTCTCCTGAGAGCTTCTACTGAGATGTATGAGCATGAAACAGAAGGAGGTTCTCTCAACAAACAGTCTTTGCTTAGACAATGACTTCAGTTCATGGTCATGCACAAAGACACACATAGAGAACACACACACACACACACACACACACACACACATATACACGAATGCATCTTACCTCTCCTTTAGCTGGAGAAAAGCAGTGAAAGAATCGTCCTATCAACTAGATCATCAGTAAGAAGGGAAGAAGAGAAGAGCGGCTGATCTAACCGAACGTCACGCACACGTTCATGCTTCAACTGTGTGTCTGCTGTTATTCTGTTTAACGACTACATGAGATGATAGATGATATGAAACATCATCCGTGTGTGAATATCGGCAGAAGAGCTTCAGGACTGCGGCCACATTCATCGAATCCAGTTAAACCAGCCATATTATAACAACACGGCGGATTCAAACGGCCTCAAGAGGAAATTAAGGGATGCTTTATTAGCAAAATCAAGAGAATAACAGTATATAAAATGATCAATCACCAATCATCCGTGAAAAATTGATGCATAATCTGATTTTGGAAATTCATAAGATCAACATAAAATGCACACTGCAAAAAAAAATTTCTTACTTGGATATTTATACTAGAAAACAGACAAAATACTAAGAATTCTTGAATCAAGATGAATTTAATTTACAAGTAAAATGACTTAAGATATTATGTCTTATTTTCTGAAAAAATTATCAAAATTATGCTTAAAACAAGCAAAAATATCTGCCAATTAAGATATTTTTGCTTGTTTTAAGCAAAAGCTTAAAAATTTTTGATAATTAAAAAAACAAAAAACAAGTCTTATTATCTTAAGTCATTTTCCTGTCAAGTTAATGCATCTTGATTCAAGAATGTTTAGATATTTATACTAGAAAACAAGAATAAAATACTAAGTAAGAAAATATTTTTTTTGTAGTGCAACTTTAAGTTTAATCTTCTAAAGCATTCATTAATCTTAATTCAAGTTAATTCTAACATTTACTGATACATTATTAAAATTATTATTTACTTAACCTCGGCTAACATGAACTAACAATGAACAGTTGCATTTTTATTAACTGATGTTAACAAAGATACTGTAACAGATCTACTGCACATTGTTAGTTAATATTAGTTAAAGCATTACCGAATGTAATGGCTACATTATTGTAAAGCGTTACCAAAATATGTTGATTATAAACAACTGAAGATTTCAGAAAAGACAACCAGGAGACACTGGCGCGACACGTTCTGCCAATATTCAGAAATGACTTCGTCCCCAACTTTATTGACTGTTTGGTCACATCTTTGCTATAGAAACCCACCCAACGCTCGGTCAAGTGTGTGTTCGTCTCTATCTGGTTTGTGACGGTTGATTGTGACCCAGTGCGACCGGCCCGAAGCAGAATCAGATTCATTCTGACAGAGAGCTGAACATCTGACAGATCGACTGACACCAGAAACAATGACAACGATTAACACTGAACACCAAACACGGATTATTAATGTGTTATTCGTCACTGGGAGTGTTTGAAAGGCTTTACGTCTGTGTGTGTGAGAATACAGACGCACATTTACATGCAAAACATTATTACTCAGTCACAGAGCAGAAAATTCATTTATTAAAGGAATGGTTCAGCCAAAAATGAAAACTTGCTGTAAATGTGCTCATCCTCAGTTCATCTGAGATCAGGATGAGTTTGTTTCTTCATCAGGTTTGTAGAAATGTGTCTCTGCATCAGCATCTCAGCAATGGATGCTCTGCAGTGAATGGGTGCCGTCAGAATGAGAGTCTGATAAACACATCACAATAATCCACAGCACTCCAGTCCATCAGTTAACATCTGGAGAAGAAACAAATCCAGCATTAAGATGTTTTTAATGTCTAAAATATGGGTCCATAATCCATAATAACACCTCCTCCAGTCATAAAGTGCATCTGCTGTCGTCTCTCGCATTAAAATCCAGCCACATATTTGTTTAGATCTGTTTTGTTGTAAACGCTGCTTGATCTGCAGATTTCTCTCCTGATTCAGACCAGAACACTGTTTCACTGGAGGAAGAGTTATTATGGATTATAGACTCTATGTATTTGAGTTAAAAGCATCTTAATGCTGGATGTGTTTCAGCTTTTGTCTTCTCCAGATGTTAACTGATGGACTGGAGTGCTGTGGATTATTGTGATGTTTTTATCAGACTCTCATTCTGACGGCACCCATTCACTGCAGAGCATCCATTGCTGACACACAGAGACACATTTCTACAAACCTGATGAAGAAACACACTCATCCTGATCTCAGATGATCTTGAGGGTGACCACATTTACAGCTAATTTTAATTTGTGGGTGAATTGTTCATTTAAGCCTCACCGTGTGCACACGGCTGTATTTGTGTCCAAACACACGCGTGTTCTGTGATTAGACTCCATCATGATCATCATGCCATGAGCTGAGCTCCATTACGACACGTAATGAAATGCTCATGCAGTGTGTGTGTGTGTGTGTGTGTGTGTGTTTCGTGTGTACCTTTGCATGATGAAGGTCGACTCCATACATAGACAGTTTCTTTACGTTCTCCAGAAAATGCATCTCAGCTTCAGCCGGCGTCATTCCTCTGAGAAACACAAACACACACCGCATCAGAAAGTCTGAAATCATTCACATTAAACTTAACCTAAACATAACCTAACCACTGAATCAGTGCGAAACCACAACAACACAGAGGACACAGAACGAGATTCACTTGTAGTTCTTATGCAGGTCCATGATTTTCTCCTCCATCTCTTTGGTCTGATGAGGCGCGAAACGAAACTCGCTGATGTAGTCAGAGCCGCACTCGTCCGGGTCGTGATCGCCCAGCTCCGACTGAACCGTATACGAACCCAGAACTGTGTGAGTGGCGAACGAACACGGCAGACGACCCGATACGATATCATCCCTCAGCTGTAAGCACAGGTAATATCTGAAACACACACACACGCACGCACGCACGCACACACACACACACACACACACACACAGATTCATTAGTGCTTTCTTAGTTCACTTTGCAATACTTCATATTTTCTTTATTTTCCATAACTGATACTGTATATTTCACCCTTTTTTTTTTCCTCACTATTTTATTATATGACAAAAAAATAAAAATTATATGCTATATACATATATATGTATCTGGATAAACTTATCAAAGATATTGTAAATATACAAACAACAGGATATGTATTTTATGGAATATATTTTCCAAAACATATTTTGTTTAAACTAAAAAAATTAAAATATAATACAAAATATATATAAAATATATAAATATATAAAACACTTTTTATTTCAGCTAGCGGCCAAGACATTTTCATTTAGTTTAAACTGATGAGCTAAAATTACTCAAATTTAAATAAAAACTATAAAGCTATACAGACAATTATTTAAAAAAACAAACACTACTAAAAATGACAAAAACACACAACAATATTACCAAAACTAAACATTGGAAAATAAAAATCGATTAGAAATATTAATAAAAATAGAGCTTCACTTCAATGAACCAGAAAAACAGAACAACAGAAAAAAGCAATTATTTTTTTATTCTCACTTAAAAGTTTTGTTTAAAAAATTATTTGACTAAATAAATAAATTTTTAATTAAAAAAAATAAAAATTGAAAAGGACTAAAATATAGTCAAAAGGTAAATAAAATATTAAATGAAACGTAGGCAACTCTGTGGAATTTTTTTGTGTTTTGTCGTATGAGAAGCTAAAGACAAATTTCCACAGTGATGGACAATAAACTATATATTTACAAAATATTTATATTAGCTATATATTTTCCTGATATATTTTTCTGCTTTAAAACGCATGATAAAAGCCTTATAATGTATTAAAGCGAGCGCGTGGATGCAGATGTCGTGCGTGCGTGTGCTTGACTCTGACCTGGTGATGTCCTCAGAAAGCAGCGCCGGCTCAGGAGGGTAAAACTTCAC
>CM071961.1:26312054-26324554 GCA_036784905.1 Acrossocheilus fasciatus | reverse complement strand
ATCGTGAATAATTTGATTCAGATCGGAACTTCGGAGCACGGATCGTTAATAATTTGATTCAGATCGGGACTTCGGAGTGCGTATTATGAATAATTTGATTCAGATCGGGACTTCAGAGCGGGTTCGCAAATCATTTGATTCAGATCGGGACTTCAGAGTGCGTATTATGAATCATTTGATTCAGATCGGGACTTCGGAGTGCGTATTGTGAATCATTTGATTCAGATCGGAACTTCGGAGCACGTATCGTGAATAATTTGATTCAGATCGGAACTTCGGAGCACGTATCGTGAATAATTTGATTCAGATCGGGACTTCGGAGTGCGTATTATGAATAATTTGATTCAGATCGGGACTTCAGAGCGGGTTCGCAAATCATTTGATTCAGATCGGGACTTCGGAGTGCGTATTATGAATAATTTGATTCAGATCGGGACTTCGGAGTGCGTATTATGAATAATTTGATTCAGATCGGGACTTCGGAGTGCGTATTGTGAATAATTTGATTCAGATCGGGACTTCAGAGTGCGTATTATGAATAATTTGATTCAGATCGGGACTTCGGAGTGCGTATTGTGAATAATTTGATTCAGATCGGGACTTCAGAGTGCGTATTGTGAATCATTTGATTCAGATCGGGACTTCAGAGTGCGTATTGTGAATCATTTGATTCAGATCGGGACTTCGGAGCACGTATCGTGAATAATTTGATTCAGATCGGGACTTCGGAGTGCGTATCGTGAATAATTTGATTCAGATCGGGACTTCAGAGTGCGTATTATGAATAATTTGATTCAGATCGGGACTTCGGAGTGCGTATTGTGAATAATTTGATTCAGATCGGGACTTCAGAGTGCGTATTGTGAATAATTTGATTCAGATCGGGACTTCGGAGCACGTATCGTGAATAATTTGATTCAGATCGGGACTTCGGAGTGCGTATCGTGAATCATTTGATTCAGATCGGAACTTCGGAGCACGTATCATGAATAATTTGATTCAGATCGGGACTTCGGAGCACGTATCGTGAATAATTTGATTCAGATCGGGACTTCGGAGTGCGTATCGTGAATCATTTGATTCAGATCGGGACTTCAGAGTGCGTATTGTGAATCATTTGATTCAGATCGGAACTTCGGAGCACGTATCATGAATAATTTGATTCAGATCGGGACTTCGGAGTGCGTATTGTAAATCATTTGATTCAGATCGGGACTTCAGAGCAGGTTTGCAAATCATTTGATTCAGATCGGGACTTCAGAGCGAGAATCATGAATTATTTGATTCAGATCGGGACTTCGGAGTGCGTATTGTAAATCATTTGATTCAGATCGGAACTTCGGAGCACGTATCGTGAATAATTTGATTCAGATCGGGACTTCAGAGCAGGTTTGCAAATCATTTGATTCAGATCGGGACTTCAGAGCGAGAATCATGAATTATTTGATTCAGATAGGGATTTCAGAGTGCGTATCATGAATCATTTGATTCAGATCGGAACTTCGGAGCACGTATCGTGAATAATTTGATTCAGATCGGAACTTCGGAGCGGGTTTGCAAATCATTTTGCAAATTGAATGATTCACGATCTGTGATTCAATGTCCCGCACTGAAATGATTGTTTGCGAATCATTATTTATATCGGGCCTTTGGAGAACGTATCGTAAATCATTTGAAAGCACTGCAGTTTTAGAGCGGTGTATATATGCATGTTTATTGCACATTTACATAGAAAATAATGGAAAAGCAGCACAGTGGAATGAAAACCGTGTTCTGAGTGAACGGCAAACAGTACCTGCTCTTTCCTCACAGGTGTGCTGTGGGCGGCGGCAGGAGGAAGCTGGTTATCGAGGGGCGGGGCTGAATGGGGCGGAGCCGCACTGGCCCCCTGCTGCTCTGATTGGCTCTCTGGTTCTGTCGTCATTTCAAATCAAACTGTGATCAGAGCAGAAACAAACACACATGAAAATCTGCAACACGAACAACTTACAGCCAAAGAACGACAGAATTACACTGAGCAGATCCCAACAAACAATTCCTTTAAATAACACATCTCCATCTGACATTTCAAACTATGAACTTTACTTCGTGTAAATATGAACGTGAGCGTAAAACAAACAGGATTCTGATCAGATAAAATAAATGTAACATTCATAACCATTTCCCATGATTCCTGTTTGCCGTGATGAATGAAGCACAGGATCATGAATATTAATGCGAGTTTGTCTTTTCTCTGTAGGACAGTGTTGAACGTTTATCTGCAGGACTCAGTTGCTTCTGCACATGTTTAAGATCACAGGCATTGTGGGAAAGACGAGAGACGGAGAAGAAGTTGAGATGCACAAGAAACTGTTTAACAGCTCAACAAATGCATCTGCATCGTATGAACAGGGACTGATCCAGATCCAGAGAGCAGAGAAACATCAAACGACAGAGAGTGAAAGAATCCCATCAGATGAGGAAGATGAAAGCACTTCATCACATCAAACAGTGCAAACAGGAAGCTAGCCGCTGCATTTCCTGTCCTTCATTAGAATGCCTCTTTCATTTCTGTAGAGGACAAATATAGAATCTGCCACTGAGGGACTCAAGCGTGTGTGTGTGTGTGTGTGTGTGTGTGTGTGTGTGTGTGTGTGTGTGTGTGTGTGTGTGTGAATCAAAATCCAGAGATCTCGATATGAATTCATGTATTTCTCATTAAAGGTGTCGTATGTAATACCGACAGCTAGCAAATTCATAAAACAGGACGGGGGGTTGGGACCCTTCCCATCTGAGGGTTGTCTCCAGGCACGTAGCCAGCCATGAGGTCACCGAGGTCTGGACCTCGATAAATTTTTCATGTTCAAAAATAAAATTTGTTCTCTGAATGACTGATTTGCTGTTTAAAGGGGTCATCGGATGCCCATTTTACACAAGTTGATATGATTCTTTATGAAAAGTCTATAACATACTTAGGTTAAAATTTCTCAATGCTAGTGTAAAAAACACCTTTTTTACCCTGTCAAAATCAGCTCTGTTTTCAGCGAGCTGTTTTTTTAGTCCATGTTGCTTTAAATGCTAATGAGCTCTGCTGACCCCGCCCCTCTCTTCCGTGGTGACGAGCAGTACTGTTTACTTTAGCCGTGAAACTGGATAACTAGTACATTATTAGGAAAGGTGATTTGCAAAGATTCATAAAAACCCTTACACTCACTTCTTCTGTAGATGGATCATGAATGATTTGCGTGAACATAGATGCATTTATGTAGCTCAGGCGCATTCCCTTCAAAACGAAAGTAACATTAATCCTCTGTGTCTTCAGCGGCTCAGGTGTCGGGAGTTAATGAGGACTGCTGTATTCATTATTACATCCAACAACAAAACACCTCAATCGCTTAATCTGAGACATCTTGTCTTCCCTGCACCGCAGTCGACACAATGACGGACAGCCCTCAGCTCATGAATCTGACATGAATCTCAGAACCGCCTGATTTGAGAAAGAGGATTTTAAAATAGGGATTTAAAAAAAACACTGGGTGGATTTTTATCATTATAGGATGGATGTGTACACACACTTCCAACACACATTTATGTTCAAACGACTTGCAAACTGAATTTTGCATCCGATGACCCCTTTAAAACTCCTCATTTGAATATACATGTATAATTCAGTTTAGACAGTTTGCAAGACTGTTTAGCGTCCGTGGAATGTAAGTGATCGCTGCGAGATGCTGTGGACCTTGAGAGAGCTGTGTGTGAGGACGCGGGCGCAGCCTCTGTGTTGCCAGATCCAGCTATTATAAGCGTTTTTGGACTTGTCTTTTCCACTTAATTTGACACTTTAGAAAGTTAATAAAGTGAGAAGTTTCAGTTTAGGGCTAGCGATATCTTTATCTTATCTTATTTGCAAAACATTTGAAATAATTTTGGTTTATTTTTATTTATTTTTCAGATTTTGATTGTTTTAATAGCAATATCTGCGTCGCTGGCACTTAAACTGACAGTAATCAAAAAAGGCCATGGACAGGTTATTGCTGACAGGACAGCACATTCGGTAAGGGAAATGCAAAAAAAAATATCATGATATTATCTGTCAGAAACGTTATCAACACTGTCAAAAACAGTAGCATTTAAGTACACAGATCTGTAGAACAAGCAGGTTACAGAATGAAATTAAACAGTCTACACTGTGTAAAAACAAAAACAAAAACAAAAGTTGAGCAAACTTAAAATTTTAAGGCAACCAGCTTCAGCAGATTTTTGAGTTTTCTCAACTTTTTGTTGTAGAAACTTAAAACAACAAGTTGAGAAAACTCAAAAATCTGCTGAAGCTGGTTTCCTTGTGAAGTGATAGTTTTCTCTCTCGTCTTGCGTGGACATAACCGCGCTTGAGCCCCGGACCAGCGACGGACTTTGGTTGGACTGACATTTTTTCGCCTCTTCCTTTCTGTGACTTCTTTTTCACTCCATGGTGTTTATGAGGAGTGTACATTTAGTTTTACTCATACAGCAGCTGCGCTTCCAGCGGAGGAGAGACTATGGTGATGCTAAGATGGTGAGTGCAATAATTTACCACATTTAATTTAAACATAGCTATTGTTTGAAAGAGTAAGTTTAAGTCAATTAACGGTATAAATACAAAAATGGATGAATCTACTTCTAGGTTCAGAGCCCTCTGAACGACTATCTTGTTTTGGAAGGAAGAAGAAGAGATGCTTTGGAAGTGCAAGTATGGCCCTCATAACTGTGATACGAGACCACACTTATTTAAACATTATCCTCCCGGTTTCACAGACAAGGCTTAAGGCTGATCTCAGACTAAAACGCATGTTCATGCCGTCTTAACTGAAAATACCTTCTACTAATACATCTTAAAATATGTCAGTGCCATTCTCTTGTCTCAAGAAGCACAACAGGCACAAGGCATTTTTATAAAAGCTATTTAAATATCCTAATTTAACTTAGGCCTAGTCCTGACTTTGCTAAGTTAAGCCCTGTCCGTGAAACCATGTCTCTGTTCAAACACGGAAGATATACAAGAACGGAACAATTTCCAGGCATGTACATACATTTAAATCTTTCTATGCACAAAAAAACTGTACACTTATGCCACCTTCACACCAAAACTCCAGAGCAGCTGTATGTCATGTGGGTTTAACTGAGACCTGTTCTGAGGAGGACCGCTTCACTGACTGGCACACGGCACAATCAGATGTAAACCCTAACGTCAGATACCCTTAGAAAGACTGTAACTTTAATGTTTGCTCTTCACAGAAAAGTTGTCGACGACAAGCCTGACATCACCCAGATGGTACTTCAGCTCTTCTTACAGTAAACCAGGTATGCGTCAGTGCATTCATCCCATACTGTAAATTATTGTAACTACAAGATTCCAACTTGGATAAAGCATTTATGTCCTCGTAGAACTGATTAAGTGCCATCTGTAAACTGGGAATTTTCTGAGAGCTCCTACTTTTACATGACCACTGTACCTGTACACTGTATATCTTAATCTAGTTTTTTTCATGGTTTATGTGGAAATATTTTCACGATATGAAAAATTCATGTTTTGTTTTCAAAATTAACATTTCGAACTAAAATTGCATGAATGTTCCTTTATTTGTGTGCTTTTTTCTAGTTTAACAAATTGGAAAACTAAAACAACTGATATAGATTTAACTTGGAAATTAGTACATTAAACTTAAATATACTAGGTGTAATAACTGCAAATTAATTGATATTACAAAACATTTTAAAGGGGTGGTTTACTGCGATTTCACTTTTTTCATTGTAAATAGTGTGTAATGTTGCTGTTGGTGCATGAACAGTATCTGCAAAGTTGCAGCGCTGAAAGTTCAACGTAAGCGGAGATATCGTCTTTTAAAAATCAGGAAGTTTAATGCCTACAAAAACGACTCATACGGGACTACAACGAGACACTTCCCGGGTTGCATACGAAATAAACCCATCAACCCCTCCCTCCGGAACATGCAGAAAAGGGGGCGAGGCCATGTTCTGCGGCTTTGTCGAAGAGGAAGAGTTATAGTGGAGAGTTGTAGCCGTGCCGTCAAAACGGTGTTATTTTCACCCAGCTGTCAGGTCTTCTGTGTTCGGCTTCCTACGGACGCTGTAGTTCATCAACAATGGTTAACATTTATGTTTGATTATGTTCCTGACGATTACAATCCTAATTCAGCT
This sequence comes from Acrossocheilus fasciatus, assembly GCA_036784905.1. Classification (NCBI taxonomy): domain Eukaryota; kingdom Metazoa; phylum Chordata; class Actinopteri; order Cypriniformes; family Cyprinidae; genus Acrossocheilus; species Acrossocheilus fasciatus. The sequence goes on along the minus strand of CM071961.1, from coordinate 26,318,377 downwards.
CTCTGTGCTGCGCATTTTACGGAAGACAGCTTCCAGAATCTACACGAGTTCAATGCCGGATTCACACAGAAACTATTACTAAAACATGGAGCAGTTCCAGCTTTAAAACCAGAGGCAGCAGTTGTTGGGCCACAACCTGTGAGTAAGATTTCATAATTTTAAATGTATTTGCATGTATAATTTCAGACGTAATGTTTTAGTTTTATCAAGGACGTAAACAAATGCCAACGCTGGCTTTAGTAGCCAGTTAGTTAAATGCTATTTCGTGTGTCTGTGACAAACGCGTACAAACATTTTGGACCCGAATTTGTAATTATGTACTAATTTTGTAAATGTATTTTCCATGTATACTTTATGACGTAATTTTTCGATTTGAACAAGAACGTAAACACAAGCCAACGCTGTTTGGTTAGTGGCCAGTTAGTTCGATGCTGTTTTGAGTGTATAAGACAAAAGTGTACGAACTTCAAAAAATGATATGTAATCACAACAGCAAACTTCATTCAGAAACGTTTGTACATGTTATATTGCACCCCATAAACACAATCAAGCAAAGAAAAAAAGCAGTAAACCACCCCTTTAAGTTAAATGAACTGAACTTTGTGATTGACATTACAAAATTATTTAAGTTAAATATACATAATTTTTTAAAGTTTTGCATTAGTTTTTATAAGTAAATTCAACTTATCCGGGTTTAGAGTGTAACACGGCGATGCCCTTCAAAAATTGCTCTTGAGAAATTTTATGTTTTTTGCCCCCAACAACAGTTACATGAAATTTATGCCATTGGGCGCCGAGCTTTATATTGTGAACTGATGAGTTGATTATCTGCGTTTTAATATTCCTCTGCTCATAGAGTTCTTTAGATAAATGCCACGGCTTTTTAGGTCAGGTAGAATCTGCGATCTCTAACCTAGTTCGTTTGCTGGCTTACATGGCTGTGTTTTCCACCAACTGGCAACCCGGGGTGTAGGAATCCTATTGGGTGAACTGGCAGTGGGCGGAGTCACACAGACCAAAACAAAAACAGACATTCCGACACAGAACACACATTTAAAAGCAGGATAACCGGCTAAAGCGTTGTTTCTCTGAGAATCAAGTGTATGAACATAACATGTTTCCTAAACATCTGCAAACGTGATGGTATGTGTATGTTTTAGTACAGTCAGAAACGACATACAGCACCTATAAATGATCAGAGCTGCTCCTCATTCCTTTTTAGCTCTAGACTCTCACTGGATGAATTAGTGAACATGTGTTTCTTTTTTTCTCATAAGAACAACAGTGACTCATCAGAAGCTCAGAGTGAATCAGACGCGGTTCATCAGCGGACTGACTGTTTCTGCATGAGTGACAGCCGCCAATCAAACACCTGTGTGTGATCTTTAATAACAGAGACGTCAGTGAGAGGATGCTCAAACACACATTCACATCTCCACAGGAGGAGACATTCATATTTCAAGACAAAAACTCACACTCATGCTCATTTCTATTACAAATGAGCAAAGAAAGAGCTTTCAGTCTCCGTCTAAGAGCGGGAAACACAGTGAAATCAAATCTGTTACTAATGAGCCTAATTAGAAAACACAGACTAATCTACCGAAGGCTTCATATGAGTTCATATGGAAACAGACTGCAGCATCACTGATGTGGAGATTCAACGACTGATTCCCAGAAGCAGAACTGACTCACTAATCACATAAAGGTGACTCTGATAACGATTTATCACAAACCTGCAATTACTAGAAAAACTAGATTCTGAGGAAAATCTGAGTCATGTTTGTCTGTATAAAACTCACTGTTGTGATGCAGCTGGTTTCCATCCAGTTGCTTGGTTAATGCAGTACACAAATTAATTACACATTGAACTTTGTTTGGTCACATCGTTATGAGCACTAGTACTAGTGATGAGTGACTTTGGAGTTTCTCATTGTAATTTATCTTAACTGATGCATGTATTCGCATCTATGCATCATTGAGCTCTGGAAAGGTGCTATATTAATTACATGTATTATTATTAGCACTAATAACAGACAGCCTTTGTTCCCAGTGACAGCAGGTGAAGAAGAGACTCACTCACCTGATTCAGAATGAGCCTGTCATTTAAAGCGGTCATGAACTGAGAAACCCTAATTCCCTTGATCTTTTGACATATAAGAGGTCACTGTACTATAAAAACCATCCTGTAAGTTTCAGAACTCAAAACTTTGTCGTTAGTCTAAAAACAGCTTATATTGAAGGCAGTCTGCCAAAACGACAGCTTGTGGAATGTTCTACTCTATGATGTAATAGTGTGGATAAGCCCCGCCCACCGATTCTACATCGCTGCCTGTTTAGCCCCGCCCACCGAATCTACATCACTGTCTATTTAGCCCCACCCACCGATTCAACATCACTACCTGTTTAGCCCCGCCCACCGATTCTTCATCGCTGCCTGTTTAGCCCCGCCCACCGATTCAACATCACTACCTGTTTAGCCCCGCCCACCGATTCTTCATCGCTGCCTGTTTAGCCCCGCCCACCGATTCTATGTCGCTGCTTGTTTAGCCCTGCCCACCGATTCTACATCGCTGCCTGTTTAGCCCCGCCCACCGAATCTACATCACTGTCTATTTAGCCCCACCCACCGATTCAACATCACTACCTGTTTAGCCCCGCCCACCGATTCTTCATCGCTGCCTGTTTAGCCCCGCCCACCGATTCAACATCACTACCTGTTTAGCCCCGCCCACCGATTCTTCATCGCTGCCTGTTTAGCCCCGCCCACCGATTCTATGTCGCTGCTTGTTTAGCCCTGCCCACCGATTCTACATCACTGCCTGTTTAGCCCCGCCCACCGATTAGCATATATAGTGTTTACGAGAGAGGCGAACACAGATCTACGCAGAAACCAAATGATAATGATGCTTTATTTTTAATGAAGTTACAGACTGCGTCAATACGAATTCAGTCATTTGTTCACTTCATTTTACCACGGATTTCATATGAACTCATATTTACTCATATGAAATCATATTTACACAGTGTAAAAAGCAGAATCCTGTAATGTCTTTGTTGGTGATGACAGTGGTGGCCAACATCAACACCAAGTTTTACTATAGTATTTAGGTAGAACCTATATCATGATGAATTTTTGTATAGACTAAAGTATCTACAAACAGATAAATGTAAAAAGATGCATTTATGACAGACTGTATTTTTCATATTTATGAGGTTATGAATTCAGAAATGCTGCTCTAATGAACTCAACATCATCTTATCAGAGATTCACAAACACCAAACACCTTTAAGATCCAATATTTACTTGAGATTTGAGGTTAATATTTCAATAACTTATCAGCACTTTCACAAGTCCACGGTTCTCTGATGTCAGTTAATGCTCTCATGACATGCAACTAAACAATTCAAATATTGAATCTTTTTAGATGAAAATATTTAATTATTTAATATTTAACTGTTTATTTTAATTATAATTTTTTATATTAATTGCACATTTTAATTGGACGTTTTTATGGTTTAATTAATTTTAAATAAAGTATTTTTACTTCAATTTTTTTCATTTTTTATTTTACATTTTTAATTAAAATTAAATTAAACTTAGCTTTTCATCAGCATTTCCACTGTTTGGGAAGCCCTGACCAAACACAACATTACACAATGAAACGCACGCAGAAATGCATAATTAAAAACACAATATGTCATATCTGTATAGTATTACTATAAAAACATACCACAGGAAACCATGGTACATAGTACATATCCTGATGTATAAATATGGTAAACAAAGAGACTGCAGCAGAACATTGTAGTTTATTGTGATTTGCTCTGGTTTCTGGTCTGAGGATCTGGTTTAGGTCTGGTCTGTGAGTCCTTCAGACGTTCTGCTCTGTGTCTTTGTCTTTCTGCAGAGGACACGCCGATGGCTCTCAGCCAATCAGCTGCTCCGGTACAGCCGTGTGACATGAAGAGCTTCCTGCACATCAGTACACAGCTGAGAGCGACGAGCATCCGCTTACGATCACAACGACTCACACACACACACACACACACACACACACTCGCACGCACACGCACACACGCACACACACACACACACACACACACACACACACACACACACACACACACACACACACTCACACGCACACGCACACACACACTCATCAGCATCACTGAACTCTCATTCCTCTCTGATCCAGAACTAAAGCAGCAGAACGCAGAGAGCCAATCACACACGAGCAATCAGCCCACCCTCTGCATTATTCATGTGCCCAGAGGCCCCGCCCACAGCCCAACAATCAGTCAATGAGTGACACTAACACAGCTGACACCAAAAAAACTCTATTTATTACTGTGTTCTGCTGATATTCTGATATTTACTGTTGACAAATGTGTGAATGAAGCTCAAACCTGTCAGATACAAACACACAAAACCACCGAAACACATCACTGATGCTCATAAATAATAATCACATCACACATCCTCAGCAGATCCGTGTCACTCAGACGTTTCAATAAGAAAAAGACAAAGAAAATCAATGGCTTTTGGACACGATCTTGTAACTAATCGAAACACAAGAACCTGTTGAAACCAGACAAACACATTAATATTAAATACTTCACCTTCATATTTAAAAGAAAAATGTCAATTTTTCATTGTCTCTATATTTTTTATAGAGCTTAAGCACAACCAATTCTCATTAATGTTATAGAGTATTTAAATATTATTTACATTGTTTATAAAGTTGAACACTTATAGATTATGGCATTATTTGTTGCACTGATTTTAATTAATGCAAATAAAAAAAAATTGTATTACAGTACTGAGAGCATAATGTATGGAAGCCGGTTTCTGCCATGTAATAAAAAAAATTAATAAATGAAAGGTAGTTGTTATATTTTAGCTCACAGTCCTGACTTTCTCACAATGCTGTTTTTCTGCCATGGAATAAACAAAGAAAAAGGCAGGATGATTGCAACTAATTAGGAGTTTCTGTCTCACAATTCTGAGTTTATATCTTAAAAAGTCAAAATGAGCTTTCATATTTTCTGTGGTGGAAATGGACTTCCATAATAATGTGAATAATCACTGAGAATAACGTAAGAATAAGTTATAATGTAAAGTACATGAAATGTCTAGACAGTAATGAGAATAAGATTTTTTTGCAATCAAAGTAATGTAGTTGTAATAAAAGTAATGCAAAAAAATATGAACCGGATTAAAATAGGATGAAAACAGGATCAATTTTCCTGATGAAAAATGTAATTTCTTGTTTTTATTTTGAGGTGCAATATGTGAGATGGTTCACCATAATATACCATATAATGGCCTTTCGCTCCCGCAGATGTTTCTCAGTACAAAGCATTAAGAAATGAACAATAACACAGCGAACGAGCGGAACAAGAACAATCACATAATCTAGGCCAGGTTTCAATCCCTGAGCAAATTACAGTCAGAAATAGAAGCCGTTCTTCAGTTTGATCTCACGAGACGCTGCTAAATGAAGGCCAGACAAACACTCGCACAGAGTCAGTGAGCCGCTGCTGTCCGTGGTGCTGAAACACATCACACACACACACACACGCTGGACACACGTCTGACCCACATCCGGCCTTCTGAGGAACACATCACACACACGCTGGACACACGTCTGACCCACATCCAGCCTTCTGAGGAACACATCACACACACGCTGGACACACCTCTGACCCACATCCAGCCTTCTGAGGAACACATCACACACACACACACACACACGCTGGACACACGTCTGACCCACATCCGGCCTTCTGAGGAACACATCAAAGCAGATTTACGCTCCCATTGTTTATGGAGAGGAGAACAGCTAAAGGTCAGGAGATTCATAAAGTCACACTGCAGATCTCTGAACGCTAATATTAAATCACATGACCTTCATTTCTGCCGCGTCAGGAATCACGTCACACACGTGCTCTTAAAGCTCCATAAGCAACATTTCTGCGTATGTGAGGCGTTCCTGAAGCATTTCTACACAATAACAGCTGAGGAACAGATTCTGTACAGCGTCCTGCAGATCTGCACTGCCTCGTCTCACCGCAAACACATGACCATTACTAACAAGAGGACACGTGTCATTACACATAATGGTGCAGATACAAATGTACACTCAGAAACTAATTACAAAGATCTGGACTAAACATGAAATTTTAAAGCAGAAAAACTGGAGTATTTTCTAGTAAATCTTTGTTTTGTTTACAGTGCAGCTGCTGTTAATGCCATTATTTACACCCTGCATATACACAAAGTACTCATTAATATTAAACATGAATATTAATCAGCACTT
>CM071961.1:26302054-26307054 GCA_036784905.1 Acrossocheilus fasciatus | reverse complement strand
CACTAACACACACACACACACACATGTTCGTTTTTGTGAAAAGTGGGGTCTCTCCATAGGTGTAATGGTTTTTATACTGTACTTACTGTATGTGCTATTGTCCTACACCAACCCTACACCTAAACCTACCCCTTACAGGAGACTCTGTGCATTTCAACTTTCCCCAAAAAACTCATTCTGAGTGATTTATAAGCGTTTTGAAAAGTGGGGACATGGGTCAATGTCCTGAGATGTCACCTTCACCTTGTAATACCTGTCATACCCTCGTTATTATACACATCTATGTCCTGACTTTTCACAAAAACGCATACACACACACACACACACACACACACACACACTCACACACACACACACACTCACACACACACACACACACACACACACACACTCACACTCACACACACACACACACACACACACACACAGATCAGCGGTGATTTCAGTGGGATTACTGACAGGCTGTAATCTGTGTCTCTAAGCGCTCATGTCGCGTGTCCAGTGAAACACAGCGTGTATGGTGTGTGTGTGTGTGTGTGTGTGTGTGTGTATTCACGTGGGTGTGTTTCTGATCAAAGGATGATTGAGATGACGAGCAGAAACAGCTCTGATAGTTCAGATTACAGCAGCTTCTTTCATTTGCTCTGATTTATTCATTCACTGTAAAAGTCCATTACCCATCAAGCACACTGCATTACCATCACGCTAGTCTGAATACAAACACACAGACGCACGGCATTCTGGGTACTGAGGGGGTCACACACACACACACACACACACACACACTCATTATTCTCTGTGAGACCAGATGAGCTCAGCTGCACGCACGTCTCTGGAGGAAAGCGGCGGTCTGGAGTTCACAGCAGGCTGTTTTATCCTCAATTATTCAGACGGTCCAGACGAGACGACACAAACCTGACCAAAGCTCAGAAGCAGAAGCTCTTCTAACCTCGTTCTGCTCACACTCATTACTCGACACAATCACTCGCTGAATATATTCAGATCATAAGATAATCTGCGCCAAAAAAAAATAAAACAACTAGTTGTTCTGGCATTAATAATAATAATAATTTCTACATCAATAAAAGCTCAAAAATCAGAAACAAAACACTCTGTTGATGAAGGTTTATTGAAACATCTGCATGACTAAAAGGTTTAAAACTTAAAATTTAAAAATTGAATTTCGGTAACACTTTACATATATAAAGTAGTGCTGGGTCGCATCCAAAATAATTTTTTTTGTGTACATAATATATATGTGTGTTCTGTGTATATTTATTATGCATATATAAATACACACACATACATGTATGTATTTAAGAAAATATGTTGCTTATATATTAAATGCATTTATTTTTAATATAAATTATGTGAAAATAAATATATACATTTAAATTATTGCTATCAAATGATTAATCACAATTAATCACATCCAAAATAAAAAAATTTGTTTACATTATATATGTATGTGTACTGTGTATATTTATTATGTATATATATAAATACACACACATACAGTATATATTTTGAACATATTTACGTTTATACATTTATATATTCATATTCTTATATTTTATATTATATATAAATATATTTCATATATAAACATAACATATTTTTCTTAAATATATACATGCATGTGCTTGTATTCATATATACATAATAAATATACACATTATAAACACATATAATATGTAAACAAATCTTTTATTTTGGAAACGATTAATCGCGAATAATCATTGCCCCGCACTAATAAATATATAAAATATTATAAAATCTAAAAAACTAAAATGAATAAAAATATAAATCTTAATTATTTTAAATCTTTTTTATGTAAAGCACTTTGAATTTCCATGTGTATGAAAACTTGCCTTGATTAATTTCTCATCTATTTACAGTATTAATAATCTCCAGCTGTGTGCATCACAATCTCTATTGTTTGCACAAAAGCAAATAGGAAAACAAAAAAAGATATATTATTTGGTCCAGATGCACGATTTGATGATTTTGACTGGATTCAGTATTTAATGACACTGATAATCAAACCAGAAAGCTTCAAAGTATACTGGAGTCTTATTTTAGAAACACTTAGATACTTTTATAGTTTTTTATTAATATTTTGAATAATTTTTTATGTTTATATTTTCTTTTGTCATTTTCATTTTAGTTAAAATATTTGTAATTTTGTTTTATGTTTTTGTCATTTTAGTACGTTTTTGTTTTTAAATTATACGTATGTCTATATAATTTCATTCATTCTTATTTCAGTTTTAGTTATTTTAGTTCATCAAATTAAACTAAATTAAAATGAAAAGTGTTGCTTTGGCAACTAGCTGAAATAGAAATTTTATATTTTATTTTACTTTAGTTAATGTTTATTTTATTTCAAGTAACAAACTGTTTTTAATGTTTTTAATTTTAGTTTTAGGTTTTCAATTATTACAACCCTGTTACACGGGAGTCTCAAGATCAATTTCTCGAATATATTTACAGTTTTTTACAGACGCTAGGACACATTTCTCAATACTTAGGTCACTTTTGCAAAACTCTTCACACAGTGAGCACAACAGAAGTCTATGTGGGCTAAACTGAGGATCAATTATCATTGCTTTGGCACAAAATGCATTCAATGACTACATCTCTCAAATTCCATGAATTCTTTTCTCATTTCGACACAACAACTGTCAAAACTCTGTGTACCTACAGCCCAGTTTGCACACGTTTACATACTCTTTTCAAAATTGTTAAACTTGAGTTCAAAACAATAACATCATACAAAACTGAATAAAACAGCAATTTTCTGCATTTCTACAATAATATTTTATTACAGTAAAATATATTTAGAAAAAGAAAATGAAATGCTATCAAAACCGTTGGACCAACTACAGGTGATTCCTTTTGTAGCTGAAGACCTACGAGTGCTACTCCTTTACATAATTTCATTATCATCTATAAAAAATACGTATGCGTGGTGGAAGAAGAATAAGAGGAAGATCAAGAGCTGTAGTCTCAGATGAGATCAGGGCAACTATAACTGATCATGTAATAAATCATGGTCTTTCAATGAGAGCGGCTGGTCTGAGAGTGCAGCCAATTCATCACTAAACACCAGTGACTTGTACATATGTGATACAGTCATTTTAGACACTTCCAAAACTGTTGCAACAGAGATGGAAATACAATTTTTAAATACATGAATTATGTTTCCATCTTCGTTGCCACAGTTTTGGAAGTGCTTTTTCTGTTCTAAAGAAGGGGGCGTCCCAATACTTCTGGCAGTATAGTGTATTAGCAGAAGATTGCAGGGATGGATCAGGCCTGATAAAAGATTCTTTCCTAGGTGTATTGCCTTAGATGACATACGATGTGATGTGGATGAGAACCTGCGGCCAAATGGAGAAGACCGAGTAGATTAGCGTTACTATTGTATCTGTATCAGTGGATGGTGTGTATACAAATTGTTGTATTTTGAAATGACTAAATTACTTATAAAATAAATAAACCACATAAAATATTGACGAACTCTGCATCATGTCTGATTCATTCCAGTAACATATATTGCAGTGAATTATAAACAGAGATGTGTCCTTGTTTTACACAAGAAAACTTTGTATAATGCTACATGTTGTTAGTGTTTTTTAGGTCATTGTTTTGTGGGTGACAAAGTGTGTTTGCCGGCTGTCAACCTTTGCTAGTGTTCTGGAAGAATGAGTTGATTTGGGACCTGAATAAAGTGTTTTGGAAGTTGTAGTGCATTTTGAATGTGAAATGAACTGCTGTGCCAAGCTGAAAGTTGGTTAGGAGAACTGTGTGAAGAGTTTTGCAAAAGTGACCTAAGTATTGAGAAATGTGTCCTAGCGTCTGTAAAAAACTGTATTAATTATGAGTTTAAACTGACGTCAAAATGTGTGCAGTTTCACAGTGATGATCGGAAACAAGAGTTTGTGTGTGTTTGACAGTAATGACTGTTGTTCTGCACACAGAGACTCTTGATTACAAACCATCTGACTCAGAGAATCAGCAAACCGCTAAACAACCCACACACACTTCAACCAGTCCCTCAGTTTATTTCTGTCTCCTGCCGTCAGTCAGTGTGACACACACACACACACACACACACACACACACGCAGACGCAGACGCAGACGCAGACGCACGCACACGCACACACACACACACACACACACACACAGACACAGACACACACACACACACTTGACCTCTATCATGTCGTGGAATGTGCTGGATTCACGTCTGCGCTTGCATACTTTAGTTGTGTAGAGTTTATTTCTAGCTTTACTCTCAGTGTTATTTAAAGCGCTTCTCCTCATGTTCAGTGTGTTATTAATGAGAGTCTCCTCATTGAGTGTGACGTGTGATGACAGGACACACACACACACACACACACACACACACTTCATGGCTCTGACTGTAATTGAACACTCACAATCGAAGCGCTAAACACCAGCGTGAGACCATGAGAGCAACCAAAACAACAGAGTCCTGATCCTCACCACATACACGCGCTGTTAGTCTGCTCTAGGTCTTACAAACATATGATATGTATATTAAAAATTTAATATATTTAAATGTTTATATTACTATTTTAGTTATTTCAGGCACCAAGGCAACATTTCTTGTTTTTGTATAGTTTAAGTAGTAAAATGACTAAAATTAAGATTTAAATAAAAATGAATAAAATATAAATAAACACAAGGAGCTAAAAAAGATCTAAGACTCCTAAATAGATATTTTACCACAGTTTTTTTTTGTTACAAATTATGTAGAAACAGTAATAGATTAATTTATGACAAGAGTGCACCTCAAAAATCTACATCATAGCAGGAGTTCTGACCTTTGCCACAAAAAGACTTTCTCGTTGCCTTTTCTCGATCACGCTTTAGAAATCATCAGAAATTATATATGAACCGATATCTTAAAACCTCAGAATTCATCCTGTGAAAACCATCTTTAAAAACCAGACATTGCATTACCATGGAA
>CM071961.1:26217054-26292054 GCA_036784905.1 Acrossocheilus fasciatus | reverse complement strand
AACATAATAAATTATTAGTGTTTATATAATTAATATTAAATGAATGTAAATTAAATGCTTTAAAAAATCATATTTCTTTTTCCACCCTTGATTAGTGTTAATATGCATTACAATACTGCATTACTCCTAAAAAAGTAACTAATTGTGTTGAAAGTAATGCATTACGTAACTTTTTGTCACCTGAGCTGGGCTTGCTTATATATATATATATATATATATATATATTATTTTTTTTTTAAATAACAAAAATCCCAAAAGTTCTATTTTTGGCAACTTTCACCTTTCACACCAAGAGGAAAACTGGCATTAATAATTTTAAAAAGTAACTCATGTTCTTGCCAAAAATCTATTTAAGGGCCAAATGTAACAGTTACATTACATATATTACTATATTAGATTAAAACATGCATTTTTAAAATCAACTTCACTTACATTCAATGCATAATTATGTATCTACAAAATGATATACCTATATACCTACATTTTAATGCAAAGTATAAATGTTAAAAATGAAAAAATAAATAAATAAATAATGCATTATATACAATTGAATAAAAAAATGAGCATTTTTAAATTTGATACATACATACATATATATATATATATATATATATATATATATATATATATATATATATATATATATATGAAGATATGCTTTAATGGCATGTTTATTATTATATATAGTCACTCTTATTTCCCCCCTTATGGTGTAAGGCATATCATTTCAAAATCCATCAAATCCACTGATAATACTTACTAATGTTCTGCTGTTCTCCCTTCAAAATGACGTCACTTCCTGCAGGATGATGTCACTGAGGAAGGCTTCTGTTTGTGGCAGTGATTTTACAGAAGACTGACATGGAAAGGATTTAAAACAGAACATTTCAAAGACAACATTTTTAAAAAGGTTTTTCACTGCGAACACGACACAAATCAACATCCTCTCCGAGAAATGATTGTGATCTTTATGAACGTGAGTTTAATATTTGGCCCAGTGTATTCAGACACACGTGATGACGGGAATCATGGTGAACTGAAGAGTCTTGTTCTCGCTGTCAGCGCTCGTCTGTGTGAATAACCACTCCAGGAGAACGAGCGTTAGTCCCTAAGAAATAATCAAACTTAGATTTAATATAAAAACTAATAAATCTGCAGTTTAAAAACATAACGATACTATGTATTCTTTCTTCAGTATTACATTAAAAAAGTCAATTAAATATTATTTTAAATAATAGCATTTATGCTGATAAGGGTAAGGTTTTTGGCCTGTCCCTCACTATGATTTTTCTTTTTCAGCAGGACTTTTAATTTGCAAAATGATATAAAAATCACATTTGCATATTGTTTAAAATACAGTCTCACTGTTAAGCAATGTTTTTGGCACGATGTATGCATTTGTTCTATAAAATTTAAATCTTTTTATTGGTGTCCCCTGATTTCATGTCAGCCCTGTTACCCTCAACAAAATCATGCAGTGTCAACACTGTTACCAGTTTTTACATTTAATATAATCAATATCTTTCAAAGTGTACAACATGTGCTTTTGAGAATGTGACAATTAGCTAGAAATTAGGAAATCAGTTTGAAATGGTCTGTTACTGTTACTTTTCAGAGTAACAGGGATGATAGATTAGGTGCCGCCCTGTTTTTAAAGTTTTATTGGTATTGTTACTATTACTGTTGTTGTTAATGACCAGGATAGGATCTGATCATCTTCCTCACCTAATAATTGAAGCAGATCAGTATATTTAAAGTTTGGAGGGGACACAGACAAACAGATGGGCGCATTATCTAATTACAATACCCTTAAAACTTCAGATCTCTTAGAAACGTAATGTGCTAAATCAACAATCAACTGACTTAAACTGAAAACTGACTGCTTACTATTGTCATACAATACAAAACAATATAATGCAATTTAAAGTTGTAAAACTGTACAGTATTATGTAAACTAATATGTGTACAGCGTTGAAGAATGTGTGCCCGGTCATCCCCGTTACTCTGGTCAGTCCTGTGACTGTGACGTCAATCCTGTTACTCTCATTAATTTCATAAAAATTGTAAAAATTATATCTGATACAGCCTTCCAGGTTTTTCCATTTGAACTTTAACTATATTTTATTTTGGACAAAGCCCTTTTTTTAATGTCTCTCTTGTAAAAATATTTTTTTTTCTTAAATGACATGACAAAATTAGGATGTTCTTGATCATCCGAATGACAAATATTTAAAATAACCCAAAATTTGAAACAATCCCAGTGAAAAGAGGGGCTAAAATGCTGCTTATATATGTGAGAACTATCACAGAGTTGTAATTAAATTATAATATCCTGTAACGCTTGTGCAGCAAACATACCAAAACATGAGGTAGAAAAATAGTCATAGAATAATAAATTTCATAGCCTGAGATGGCACAATACAATTCCTTATCATTTTAAGGTGTCTTCATTTCATGGATATTTAAAAAATGTTGATTAAACTTATTTTATTTGTAATTTTTCCAAGTGGAAAAGGCACCGATTCCGTGGAATGACCCAGTATTTCAGGACAGACACACGACCGGTTAAAGTGGTTTGAGACGGTGCTCGCTGCTGTTGTCAGTTGCATTCATCATGTTTATTAATTAATCAGCAGAATCTGATGGTTCTACTAAAGGCAAATGGAGATGAACCGATGAGGGAAGCATTAGAAGAGTTTACCGTTTCATTTCAACACTGTGACAAAGACAAACTCCAACATGAGCGTCTGTTCGTTACACGATCACACCGCGTTCCATTCAACTCAGAAAGATGGGATTTTCATTCAATAGAAGTCAGACTTCCATTCAAAACCTGCACAAACTCTGGGTTTCTAACATCACACAAACATATTTCATAACTATAAACAGTCATAGTGTTTTACTTCGTTTCGGCGCATGTTCACCTGACGGGATTCAGAATATACGAACACTCTGCTACTCAATTAATTATTAAAAACCATCCATTAAACTCGACATTTTCACCTAAAGCAGATTTCAAAAGGAATATTCATCCATCTTTCAAACTGTTATAAATATTGTGATGCCAAAATTCACTAGTTAGTATGGAAGCTGGATAAAAAATATATAAAAAGTAATTGACTTTTTAATCTCACAATTATGACTTTATATCTCACAATTGTGAGTTTATATCTTGCAATTCTGACTTTATTTCCCAATTGTGAAATACAGCTTTATGGACGGAGATATTTAAGTAAGAACATCTGCAGCATTAGTCTTTCTCTCTGCTTTAAAGAGGAACTGTTGATAAATCTTTAATTAATCAACCCCAAAACTCATCTGAGAAACTACACTTCAATGTCTCATGATATTTTGAATATATTGTAATGGACATTACATTTCAGACAGTACTGAACCACGTGAACCACTGTGCTAGCTAACGTCAGGATCGACTCATGGTTCGTTTGAGTTCATTTAAACAAACAAACAAACTAAAGTAAGTAAAAACTGACAGCATACAAGTGTAAGTGCGAGTCTAACATCTCTGAGGCAAAATGCAAACATAAAGATTTCCCACACAAGCAGGGAACATTTCAAATGAGATATTGCTATCAAGTCAATTTCTAAAAATAACCGATAATTTGGTGGTTAAAAAAGTGCAAGTAGACGACAGTATAAAACATGCTGCTCAGACAGCCAAACTTCACCGATAAACGAAAACAGCCACAAATAATCTACTACTGGAAGTATAAAGTTGTTTTTTAATCTAGTGGAGCATAGCTGTGCTATCATGCTGAAAGTCTCTTCGTTCCCTTCAGGTTTTTGCTTGTAATTCCTTGAGGAAACACTATTAAAGACTGAGAACCTTTGGATCGAACACACTGACAACGTCTCGATTAGGGATGCACGATATTATCGGAACGTTATCGGAATCGGCCGATAAAGGCTGAAAAAGTAAACAATGGCCGATATATTAAAAAACAGTCAAATCTGTTTGAACGGTAACATTTTTTAATGTTTTTAAAGAAGTCTCTTCTGCTCACCAAGCCTGCATTTATTTGATCCAAAACAGTGAAATATTTTTACTATTTAAAATAATTGCTTTCTACTTGAATATATTTTAAAATGTAATTTATTCCTGTGATTTCAAAGCTGAATTTTTAGCATCATTACTCCAGTCACATGATCCTCCGGAAATCATTCTAATATTCTGATTTGCTGCTCAAAAAAAACTTTATTACTATAATTATGTTGAAAAGAGCTGAGTAGAGTTTTTTCAGGTTTCTTTGATGAATAAAGTGCAGAAGAACAGCATTTATCTGAAATAGAAATCTTTTGTAACATTATAAATGTCTTTATCATCACTTCTGCATCCTTGCTAAATAAAAGTATTAATTTCTATCATTTATTTTTACAAAATTATAAGGACTCCAAGCTTATGAATGATATAGTGTATAATGTTACAAGATCTTTGGATCTTTCTATTCATCAAAGAATCCAGAAAAATATACTCAACTATTTTAAATATTGATAATAATAATAAAAATGTTTCTTGAGCAGCATATTATTATGATTTCTGAAGATCATGTGACACTGAAGACTGCAGTAATGATGCTGAAAATACAGCTGCGCATCACAGAAATAAATTACAGCTTAACACATATTCACACAGAAAACAGCTGTTTTAAATAGTAAAATGATTTCACAATTTTACGGCTTCTGCTGTATTTTGGATCAAATAAATTCAGGCTTGAATCTTACTGTTCAAAAACTTTTGACTGGTAGTGTACTTGTAATAAGGTGAAGGTAAAATACACAAATATCATTAAGATACTTGTGTTTCTGAATAAATAAAGCAATTTTGATGTCATAAAATCACGAGTCTGTTTTGATTTAAAGGTCAGACATTATAGCTTACATGAATAAAAATCACAAACATGACATTTATAAATTAAATTATTTAATATATACAGATTTACTCATTAATATGTAATATATGTTTTTCAAACGGATTGTGAAAACTTAAATACAAAAGATTTTTTTTTAATTTTTACAGCTCTTTTGCTTCAGACCATCGATTATTGTTAAATCCACAAATAAAATCTTAAGGTTTAACTGCATCTGTCTGAGAAAAAAAACAAAACAGAGATTGATTTCATTACAGTTATTTTCAAGGCTTTCAACGTACTCTCACTGAACTTCAATAAAGTTTATTACTTCAAACAAAATACGTTTTTGCTCAAAACTAACCAAACATAAATTTAATTTGTTCATCATTTCCACACAGGAAAGACTTGGTGTTGTTTCAAAACAAAGGGAAATATATATATATCGGTATCGGCCAAAATGATTTGTAAATATCGGATATTGTCAAAAATGTAATATGGTGCATCCCTAGTCTCGATTGCTTTCTAAAGTTAAACTTCTACACTCTCCATTTCCACATCCTCTAAAGTGGTATCCGACTGGGAAACCATTATGAGTTTTTGTTTCTTTGAATACTGTCTGATGGAGGTACACTCCTGCTGATGTGTCTGATCACAAAGCTCCGTTTCCTTTTCAAAAACCTCAACAGAGCTCTCTCGACTGAACGTGGTGGCATTGTCTGTGGACTCAAAGGATTCTCCGCCAAGGCCTTCAAGTTTGGTGTAGCCTCCGCTGCTGAGGCCTTCCAGCCGAGGACAGCTGAGACGTCTCGACCGCACCAGAGTAGGGGTGGACAGACGGATATCCAGATCCACAGACCTGGAGTAGTCAGACAGAGCGCTCAAGGACAGGTGAGATCCGGTGGCCTTGCGACTCGGAGAACCAGACGGCAACAGCTGAACCCGGGAACCCTGCAGAGAAACACGAGGAGCTCCTTGCAAACTCCCACTGCTCCGGTAAACCTCCACCGAATCCGGCACAAACTCGGGATGAGGTTCCACTTTGGCCTTCGTGACGCTCCGAGACGCTTCCAAATCCTCCAAACGCCTGCAAATAGCCTCGGCGTCCAGGAACTCTCGTTTGGCCTCTCCGGTTTTATCCGAACCCCTTCTTTCCGAAGCTCCTCTGTGGTTGAGCTTCATCATTGGCAAAGTGAAAGCGTTGACCGAAGTGGACACGATGCTCCTGGTTTCCCACTGCTTGCTAAATCGGTTCTGATCTTGATAGATGCTGTAGACGGTGTCCGTAAAGCTCTGTCTTTCCAAAGACGAGACCCGAGGGATGGTGGTAGACGGTCGTCGGGATGGGATCATGCTACCTTGAGACGATCCCTTATGAGGGGAACCGTACGATTTGGTGTCTTTCGATTGGCAGTAGTTCACAAAACCGTTAAGTGGCGCGGATTCCTTGCTCCGCAAACTATGAATGTCAATCACCGTTGAGTAGATGTCTCTGAGGTTAATGATTTTGGTCTTTTTGTCTCTGTTTTCGTGAAGTACTGCATTGGCACAAATGAATAAGAAGATTCCAATCCCCATGATTAAAGGTCCGAACACTTTCAGCTTGTCTGAATATAAGTATCTGTTGATAAATGCAGCAAATGCTCCCAGTTTAGGCGGATCCAGCTCAGCAGTCCCGCTGGAGTCATTATAGCTCCTGAAGTCTTTATCTAGGAGATCCCAAGGCGGTCTGACGGTCACATTGGCTAATTCTCGGCTGTCGTAAGTCCTCTGCGCTTTCATCATCAGTCCTGGGTAAAGCGGACTCTCTTTGGGCCAGTAGCCCAATACGGCCATGGCCACTCCAACCAGCAGCACCAGAATCCCAATGGCAGCGATCAGTCCAGACACGGAGCACAGTTTTAGCTTTCCTTTCACCACGACCACTTCGTTCTTCCTCTTTTTCTTCGCTTTCCTCTTGCGCTTGTTTTCGGCGCGGTTCTTCGCACGAAGGGAGTCCTGTCTCCTGGCAGATATCCGCAGCAGACCCCCTGTGGCGATCATGATGGCGCTCAATTAATCATCCTGGAGAAGATAGAAAGAACATGAGAACATTAGTGTGGGCTGAGAACGCCATGAGATCTAGACATTTACATTTAGAAGACGCTTTCATCCAATGCAACTTACAAATGAGAAGCAATCAAAAGAGCAATAACATGCAAGTGCTCGTTTAGCCAAACGCAGTACACATAGCAAGGTGTTTTTTTTCAACATAGGTTGATAACTTAAAGCTATTTAAACAACGAACCTTTTAAAATTAAAACCTCTGAAAGAAATGAATCTGTCAATAAATTCTGAAGTGTTTTCTCGATGTCGTGATGAAGCAGCGTTTACACACATACTCACAAAATCTAACATATAGATTTAAAGGGATAATTCACCTTCAGTTGGTCCCTATTTACTTGCATTGTGTTTTTTTCCTCCATACTATGGAAATCAGTGGAGACCAGCAAGTGAAGGTGAACCATCCCTTAACATGTACAATAACAAAAACTTAAATACACACTTACAGTACATGCATATATATTGTACATGTATATGTGTGAGTGTGTTCATTCCGTAAAAATAATATGTTTGCATGTTAATTTAATTATTATCAAAGCTTTTGCTGCTTAATATTTTTGTGGAAACCACAATACACTGCCATTCCAAAAACTGGGATATAAAAAAAAATCTAGGTTGATCAAAAGTGACACTAAAGACATTTATATTGTGACAAAAGATTTCTATTTCAAATAAATGCTGCTCTCCTGAACTTTCTATTCATCTGTGAATCCTGAAAAATGAAATGTATCACACTTTCCACAAAAATATTGAGCAGCACGACTGTTTTCAACATTGATAATAATCAGAAATGTTTGTTGAGCAGTAAATCAGTATATTAGAATGATTTCTGAAGATCATGTGACACTGAAGACTGCAGTAATGATGCTGAAAATACAGCTGCACATCACAGAAATACATTACAGTTTAACACATATTCACACAGAAAACAGCTGTTTTACATTAGAATAATATTTTCACAATATTACTGTATTTCTTATCAAAGAAATGCATCCTCGGTGAGCAGAGGAGACTTCTGACCTGTTACCAGAATCATCCCAACACACACACACACACACACACACACACACACACACACACACACACACACACACACAGACAGCTGCTCAGAAGTTTGGGACTCTCCATAGGTGTAATGGTGTTTATACTGTCCTTACTGTATGTGCTATTGTCCTACACCAACCCTACACCTAAACCTACCCCTTACAGGACACTACAGGCATTTTTAGATATATATATAAAAAAAAAAACACCATTTAGTATGTTTTTTAAGCCGTTTGAATCACAGGGACATAGGCAGTGTCCTCATAAACCACCTTCAAATTGTAATACCTCTGTCATACCCATGTCATTATACACATTTTGTCCCCTTAAACCACAAAAACCAGTACACATATATGTGAATATATATGTGCCGCCCTACCAGTATCACCATTTCCAATGAATGTCTCTCTCTCTCTCTCTCACACACACACACACACACACACACACACACACACACGCGCACACACACACGCGCACACGCACACACACACACACACACACACACACACACACAAGCATTTGCTGTGCTGCTATTAGTTCTTCATTAGTCGGATGTTGCAGAAGCTCTTCTCTCTAGAATCTGGAAGGCTGAGCAGGACAGAATGAACCCAGGCGTGTTCACTGGACTCTGAGTGGGAGCGAGACGCTGCTCTCTGTGAACAGCATATGGACGGTGTGGGTTAATGCAGCACAAACACACAGCAGCGATCAGCGATCACGAAGAACAGAAGCCGTGTGAGACATGATTCACGCCAGACTCCAAACAGAAAGATGAAAAGCATCTGTTTGTTGATCTGACATAAAAGCTGATGAAACTGCAGGAACGTGAGCGAGTGAATTCAAGGCTAGCACAGAAAAAAAGTACATATAGGATCACTAGGGGTGAGACGCTGGAAAAATACAAGGTTATGAGATGTGAGCTGAACTTCTTTTAACTTGATCGATGCATTTTTTTAGAATGCTGTTTCTTATGCACAATATAATGCAAAAGATAATCAAACCATGTCCATTAAATGCATATTATTTACATAGAAAAACAACAGAAAAGCAGTGCAGAACCACTACTGTACGTCCGATATCACATGTTTGCATGCTGCTGCTGCGCTTTTCTTTTATTGTTAATAATCATCTATTAATGCTGTTATTCTGTCAGTCATTTTGAATAACAATGAGTTGACTTCAAAAGCTCAGTGTCTATGTTTTGCACATGTTCAGTTCAGTTTTTGAACTTTCATATTTCATGCACTTCTATGTTGAACTTTATGTGTGCTGCACTTGGAACAGAACTTACTTTAATCAGTGTTGCTTGAATCATGTTATTGTTAGGATTTTAAGATAATTAAACACTAAAATAGATATCTTCGATCATCAAAAAAAAGAGATTTTGTTTTTTTAAGAATTACTGCTGAACATCTGAAAGACTTTTTGAAGTCGATCCAATAACAATGAATTAAAGCTTTAAAATCATATGGGATGAAATAAATGAAGCTGTTTCTCTTAGTGGGATCTGAGCAGGTTTGATGAACCGTGCCATCTCTGAATATGCACGAATGAGATCCGAGAGCCGTGATGCTGGGGAAGTTTCATTAAATAAGAAACAACGTCGTTCTAAATAAACTCCCAAAGATTCAGATGCATTACAGTCTTTCTCAAGGGTCTGAACCACTAAACCATCACCCAAACACAGCCTTATTAGAGTTAGAAACTATTCAGTTCAGTGGAACACACAGATATATGATCCACCGTGTTTATTTCATGCTCTAAATCAAAACAGACAGATCATATTTTGCAGTGGCCTTTGTGAACCCGTCTGGTTTTCTGCAGTGGAGTCTAATAATTTATGGCACCAATTAAATCTTTATGTTGTCTTCCAAAAGGGACTTCCAGAGGGAAAATACATATTTGAGTTTCCAGCACCAGGGTTCATTAGTTCTGAATCATCAGGGGAGAAAAGAAGACAAAAGTGAATTAGTTTCTCGCTGCATCTCGAGTGTGCATTTCTCTTGCTCATTAAGCGCTTGTTTGGAGTCTCAACACATCAGATGGACATTGATTTAACATGAATGGGCAGATACGACCTCTGATGACCAGTGATAATGACTCTGCAGGGCTTCGTAAACCTGCTGACAGTAAATAAACATGACGCTTGTATAGCGTGTAATCATGTGTTCTCGTCAGTCACGAATCTTTGCAGTAAACCCAAATAAACGTGTGATTTAACTCTGAATGCAGAGACGCTGGATCTCTCGAATGACGGTGCAGTTTTATTGTCCTTGATTCGATCACAACACAGAAAGAGTATGAGAGAAATCTTTTATTCTCCCTCGTGTCAGCTGATGAGCATGTCTGTTACGAGCGTTTATGGACCTGCGCTATATTTACTCACTAGTGCACTATAGATAATCACTCAAACTTTATTACACGCTCTGTTTCAATAACTGCTGCTCAACCTGTGCTCCAAGAATGAAAACTTGCTGAAAATGTGCTCACCTTCAGGCCATCCAAAATGTAGATGTTAACTGATGGACTGGAGTGCTGTGTATTATTGTGATGTTTTTATCAGACTCTCATTCTGACGGCACCCATTCACTGCAGAGCATCCATTGCTGAGACACTGATGCAGAGACACATTTCTACAAACCTGATGAAGAAACACACTCATCCTGATCTCAGATGAACCGAGGATGAGAACTATTCCTTCAAACCCACAGGTTAAACCTGCTAGTAGTGCAAAACCTCTTACAAAGGTGCACTTGCAAACTGGTTTAGGTTTGGTCTGACATGCAGCTCTTCTTCTAAATGTGCTTGAACTTCATCACTAGTGTCACGTCTCATTCTGCTTCACTACCAACAAACAGCTCTTTCATTTCCAACAACACAATCCACAGATGCTGCTGCTGCTGGTGTTATAAAACACACCGCTTTTAAAAAACACAGCTCCCATATTTCTGCGTTGGCTCTGCTTCTATATTTCCAACCGCAAAGATTTACAGATTAGACGAATTCCTGCGAGCGTTTGGCAACGGAGGACTCCACGTATAATGAAATAAAGCTGAAAACAGTCCAGACAAGCGGATGATCGGGAGTTCAAAGGTGTGCTCGGATCCATTCACATCAAAGCAAACAGCAGAGAGACGAGCGGCGGGATCCACAGAGACTTCAGAGACACACACATGAATTGACATCTCAAACACGGCCGAGAAGGATTTATGGATCACAATGACCTTTATGTTCATTTCTGAAGGGCTGGATGGAGGGCAGCGGGTGACAATAAACATGTCACGAGGACAAAACACCAAATGACAGAGCCTGCCAGAATGAGTTTGGTTGTAAAACTAGCTGCAGTAAAAAGAAACATGATTTCCCAGCATCTCCATCATCAGTGCAGAGAAACATAAAGTTAATGGAGCCAGAAATGATGGCTATTACCATCCGCTTCCACCGGCAAACGCAGGGCACGAGAGTCAACAGATAATATTCCTCAAACAAATAAACAAATTTCACCAAGCATATGCTGCTGACATTCATTCGTGGGCGGAAAATGAATGATATGCTGTTCGCACGGGCAAAAAATCCATCTGACGGATGAGCTGCTGGCAAAACTGCCTTCCACTGATCTAAATCCAGCAGCTCCTGCAGACCCGGTTCATCCAGCGTGTGAGACTCGCTACAAACTATTGAACACGCTGCTACAGACAGGTTTAATTCAAACTAATGAAAACCAGTTCAATAGGTTGTACAGCTGGGTTCTTCAAGATACAAAAAACAAACCTCACGGATTGAGAACATCAGATGCGACGCAAGACAGTTAAGAAGTTTTCTCGCAGCCTCGATCTCATTTACTTCATGTTTAATACTAGCGATGGAACGATTTCTGGTTTGATGATAAATCATGATAAAATTCCCCACGCTTAGTATTACCATTTCATACTTTAATTATCATTAAAAGCGTATTTGATTACCGTGATTTGAACATCTGATGATGAATAAGTGCTGTCCAGCATAAAGCAGAGTCGTTTAGTTTTGTGGGAATTATTTAAATGAATATAGGAATGAATGAATGAAATGAAAGCAGCTCTGCAGGTTCTGACTGACTTCAGAAAAGATTTGATGGCCTCTTGTTTTGATCTTCGCTCCGTGTAGAACCTAATAAAGCAGTGTTTCTGCTGCTCCATCAGCGCCACCTGCTGTCAGACACTCACATTCACATTCAGTCCGGACTAAACTCCAGCTCATTTATATCAAAAACAAGCTCGTGTGGATTCTACACATTTAAACAATTCAGATAAGCATTCGAGAATTATTTATGGAGCAGATAAAATACAGAAATTAACCCTTTTCTTTGTTTAAAGGCTGAAATGTGAGGTTTACCATTTTATGAAACCTTTTCAAAGCTTT
This sequence comes from Acrossocheilus fasciatus, assembly GCA_036784905.1. Taxonomy (NCBI): domain Eukaryota; kingdom Metazoa; phylum Chordata; class Actinopteri; order Cypriniformes; family Cyprinidae; genus Acrossocheilus; species Acrossocheilus fasciatus. The sequence goes on along the minus strand of CM071961.1, from coordinate 26,279,644 downwards.
ATTTGAACATTTCGTACGTTATCAGATAAACTGCTGTCAGTCATGTTGTCATTTAAAATCCAGACATCGTTGGTAATGTTATTGTTTACGCTGCAAAAAATGCTTTTCTTACTTAGTATTTTTGTCTTGTTTTTTAGTATAAATGTCTAAACATTCTTGAATCAAGTCATTTTACTTGTCAAGTAAATGCATCTTTAGATATTGTCTTGTTTTTTGAAAAAATTACCACAATTTTGTAAGCTTTTGCTTAAAACGAGCAAAAATATATCAGCCAATGGAGTAAGAAAAATCATCTTAATTCAAAGGCTAAATAAGACCTATTAGCAGATATTTTGTATCATTTCAAGTAAATGCATCCTGATTCAAGAATTTGTAGATATTTATATTAGAAAACAAGACAAAAATTTTAAGGAAGAAAATCTTTTTTTGCAGTGTATGCAAACAGCAGTCATTTTATGTGTTACTGATTATGAATATAAAACTTAATGTCAGTACTTTTTGAACATTTCCAGCACATTTGAACAATACCGTGATGATTCAGGTCACTATAATCGTGATCAGAAATGGTCTCTAATACAAGATTTGGATTCTAATACGGAACCAGCTTTAATGTGAGTCCAGCTGCTGTGATGAAAACATAAGTAAAGGTTTCTTCAAGCATCTGCAGGTCTCTAATGTAAGCCAAAAACCACTAAGACAGCAGTTTTATGCATGCAATTAATGCATGTCCATGACTTTACGCTGCACTAGTTATTGCAGTTGTGAGAGATCGGTCAGCTTGAACAGATTCTCATGTGCTTTGCTGCATGCATTAATGAGCTCTGACATAAACAACATCTCATTAATTCCTGCTTTAATTATTGCACTGGCTTTAAACAAGATCTTGCATGACTAAGCGCACTATAAACGCAGTAATGCAATAAACTCTGCAGAAAACACTATGTTCTCATTCAGGGGTTTGACTAATTATTCTCACAAAGAACTGTACAGTACACTGGAAGATCTTCAAGGTTTGGTGAAATGAATAGCTTTCATGTTTTAGAGAGATGCACGAGTTCTCAGCACAACATGCATCGATCATATCTGACCTGAGAGGCGTCTTCTACACCTGAAACATGGCCAGGTTCACCAAAGCTCACCTCCAGCCCTTCAGATCAATACTGCTCAATAACAAATAACCCAGCTACTCTTCCTCCATGGCTTCAAACAGGTCGGTGTTATTCAATAATGAGGACATTTACAGTCACTTTGTCTCAATTTGAAACCCTAATGCTCATATTTGACAGTTCGTGTTTTGTTGCCACACATGCAGACGTTTCTAATCTCAATACAGACATCTGGACCATAAAACGGGCGAATTTAAATAGAGTTTTTAATTAAAATGTGCAGTGACTGTTAATAGAAATGGTGATTGTGAAAACGAGCTGCTCAGATGGAGAACACCGAATCGAAGGAATTAAACAAAACAACGAATAAAGGTCATTTAAAACAACCTGCCTCTAAAGATGACCGTAAAACTGAACAGAAACCGGAAAATCGGCGAGGTTTGTGCGTGGAAAATAACGTGCGTAACAGACACTCGGTACATTTAACGCTAACTACACAAAATACACAAAACACCGGAGACAAACAGGCATGCGTTCATAGATCGATCGGTTTATATGCATATATATATCCATCGATTAATCATATAATCCACTCCATCCACACAGTGAAGGAACGAAAACGATCGCTTACCGTGAAACACGACTAATAGATTCGTATTCGGGCAACGCAACGCAAACTTTCTCTCTTCGCAAGACCGCATTTTGCGCGTTAAGTTCGTTATTTCCGATCAGGAATCTTTCCGCGCTCCTCTCAAGCGTTTAATCGCGCGCCGGGTTCCCGTTCCAGAGTTCTGTTCCGCGCGCTCCGCTCCGGTTCGGTTCGGTTCGGGATCCGCCGTTACTGCGGCTGATGTTACGCCGCTTCTCCGGTGTTGTTGCTATGATACCGCAGACCGAATCCGGTGCAAGTGCTGCAGGATTTGAATAATTGCTTTCTAAACTGTTTAACCCGATGAGCGACGGCGCTCGTGACGCGTCAGACGCGCGTCAAACCCGTTCAGAGACGGCGCGTTTACCTGCGTTCACCGGACGCGTCGCGCCTCTTTGTTCCTGCGGCTCAAGAAACACATTCATGCGCATTCGGAACATGTTCATAAGCAGAGGAACGTCACGATGCAACAACATTGCCATGAAAAATATGTTCTAGTTCAGTTACAAACACATTATTTCTCAAAACACACAGCTTTGTCTCCTAGTTATACGAACGTTATGGAGACATTTAATCATTTTGCAATTGCAACGTTTTGAAATAAGTTTAAAAACAATGTCAGGTGAACGTTCAACTAAAACGTTTTAGAAAAAAACGAGATGTTTTGAGAACATTTTAAAGAACCTCGCCAGAACCTTCTGAAAACGCTCCGTTAGCTGTATTTGTCACTAATTATTAGCACTTTCTTCACTAATGTACATGACAAGAAAGCAATAGAAGACTTTTTGTGTATAGACGCTTCATACTGCCTAGCAAAAAAAGTAAGATATTTAAAATGCATTTATTTCATGCTAAATACACTTTAAATCTATTAACACATTCAGGCTGCTGACATATCGCTCGAGACTTACTAAATATCATAATTAATCTTTATTTGGAGTACTACTTGTGCACAATGCACATTTCTTAATATTAAGCCTAAAATGTGTTTTAATGTCTATTGATGAGGGTTGTATGATATCGGTCTTTAAATGCAATATATTTAAAGTGTGCAGTTTTGCACAATCGTATATCTTTAGTGTGACTTCGACACTACTTTCACACAATTAATGTGCATTGGGCACAAAATGAGTTTCATTTAGTAGACTTTAATTATACCAGTTTAGTGCACTAAAAGTACAATTGCAGAGTATTTTTTATTAAATGCACAAATGTAAATGTATTTGTACCTATACTTAGCATAAAATACATGCATTTCAAATACAGTTAAGTATATTTGTTTTTCGGGTGGCACGGTGGTTCTTTCATATATACAAACTGCATTTTGTACTGAACCCATGTCATGTTTTCTGGCGTTGACTGGTGCTTCAGAGAATACCGCGGTAAACATGTCCAAAACATCATTGCACCGTGATATTTCTCGTTAGTCTCTTCCTGCACTAGAGGAAGAATAAATGACCTGCCAAAACAAAGATTTTACTGCATGATAAAAATGGCAGAACGGTCGATCAACACATTAAACTCAAGTGCTAATTGTTTGTAAGACCTGCTGAAGAGAAGCGTAGGTTTAATCAATGCATTATAAGATCAACATCATTCCAGAGGACAGAGATCAACCCAAAGATCAATCACCAGCTCAACCGACTGAACACAGCAATCACTGATGAAGAAAAACTACGAGCTAAAAAACAACGCAACAAACATTCGAGACTAAACCCAGAACACGAGATTCTGCGGTTATAGACAGCACTGAGGGCAACACTTCACAAATAATGTGAGTTACGCAATCAGATGCCTTTTTTCAAGTAACATTACTTTAAAATTTACAAGAAAGTATGTGATATATAATATCAAACAACCCTGTTTTGAGCTTTATTCACGGACAGCTGCTGTGTTGTGAGTGAGGTGCAGAGACCAGGCTCTTCTGAGGAGGTTTGTAATGTTTAACATTTAATTATTGCATGTTTGTGTCACATTCTGTGTTGCATTTGACTGTAATTTCATATTATATTCATATATATATTTATTCTGAGGCTTATTCATTTTCAGTTTTTTTCTGATTAAAAATAAATGAGCAAGCAAAGCACAGGTGACCAAAAGTAACTAAAGTAATGCAATAGTTACTTTTTTATGAAGTAATGCAATATTGTAATTAAAAGTAACTTTCCCCAGCACTGGTTACCAGCGTGTTACGTTACCTTTGCGTTACTTTTTAATCTGTGCAGGGCTTGCTTGTTTGTTTTTAATATAAAAAGTTATATTTTCTGCAAATGTAAAAGCCCTTTCACACCAAAAGCCTCAAACTGAAGGAAAAATAAACTGACGTCAGCACTCTTTTGTGAGATGAATTAATGCACGTTCACATTTATTCTAGAAGTAAAGTAGCATCTTATGATTTCTCTCAACATTCAGACAGGAGAGCTTTCAATCAATAAATAGGAAGAAAGTAACTGGCGTTACTTATTTGAAAAAGTAACTCTATAACTATTTTCTTGTAAATGAAAAAGTAATGCATTACTGTACTAGCTACTTAAAAAAGTAATCTGATTACGTAACTCGCGGTACTTGTAATGTGTTACCCCCAAGGCTGAAGGACACAGGTGAGTGTGATTGTAAGATCTGTAACTTATTTCACTATCAAAGGCCTGCGCTTGTGAACAGCAGCACGTTTAATTGCTAACGCTCCACTTTTTCCGCAATAATCGCACCCAAAGTGCTTCCTGTAGACGCTGAGCTCAGGATAAAGATGAAACGCTGCAAACAAACACGGTTCAGGCCGCTGAGATCCTGAGACGCTCATTAAGACAAAGCTTTGAAGATCCTACATCTGGCCTGAAGACACACTCGAGCGCTGAGAGGACCGCGTTTAACAAGCCCCATCAGACTCTCCCAGCATCCTCCAGAGCCCTGACGCCTCGTGACCCCGGAGGTTATTCTCAGCACATGGCCTTCCTTTAACCGCTCGCATGGAAAACAGAGGAATGTTTACAACATTCTGCAAGCGCTAAAGGGGCTAGTTGTCACAGGCTCTAGCAGTGCTTTTGTACTATGAACTGTGACCCTGGACCACAAAACCAGTCATAAGGGTACATTTAAAAAAAAAAAATAGATTTATACAATAAATAAGCCTTCCATTAATGCATGGTTTGTTAGGATCGGACAATATTTGAAAATCTGGAATCTGAGGGAGCAAAAAAATCTAAATATTGAGAAAATCACCTTTAAAGTTGTTCAAATGAAGTTCTTAGCAATGCATATTACTAATCAAAAATTAAGTTTTGATATTTACGGTAGAAATCTTCATGGAACATGATCTTTACTTAATATCCAAATGATTTTTGTCATAAAAGAGAAATGTATAATTGTGACCCATACAGTGTATTGTTGTGTATTGCTGCAGATACAGCTGTGCTGCTTATGACTGCTGCTGTGCTGCAGGGTCACATTTATCTAATTCAAAAGGTCTAAAATCAGGATAATATGGTCAATTCTGTCTCCAATATCTTCGTAATTTTCTAAAAGTTAAACACAATAAAACCACACTGATATATATTACAATGTCTGACTATATAACTGAAGTGGTTAAATTTTACACCGGGGCAAGTCGTCACACATTTAACTGGAACCAAAAAGACACTATAAGCCATATGAGCTAATTTGACAAATCTAAACAAATTAATAATAGTAATAGTGGAACGTTAACGCATATAAACACCATGTACAGGTATTTTCTTTCCTGCACCAGTGACACATTTATACACATTTATTATGAATATCAACTAGTTAAAGACATAATTCACCTAAAATGCTATTCTGGCATCATGTTGTTCCAAACATGCACAACTTTGTTCTTCTGTGAAACACAAAATAACATATTTTGGAGAGTGTTTCAATTGTTTTCACCCCTTTAATGAAAGTCATTGACAACACTGACCCCCGCTGACTTTGATTACATGCAGTAAAACTGAGATGATTTTGTCTTGTTGTGTGTTGAACAGCAGGAGGGTGAGTAAATGATGACAGAATGATCATTTCTGGATGTTCTCTCTCTTTAACAGTCTGTGTATTACAGTAAATCCATTCTGAAATGGATTGAAATGAAATGAAATGTGCATTATATTCCAGTGCAGCTCTGATTCAGTGAATGAAAATGTTGAACCAGAAACCAACCCAGTGTTTTCCTCAGATCTACTCACATCTGCATCAGGCGTCCAGCGGTTAATCATGAAGGATGAACAGTTGAGGACACGGTCAATCACAAAATGTCATTAGATTGCACCAAATCCTCCTGTCAGGATGAATGCATGTGTGATTTAGTTGCTGTATAAGGTATTAATGATATTTATGCGGCTGCATCTGTTGATAAATTGTTTTGTCTGTTTGTTTCACACTAACTCTGAAGATTCATTCACATTTCCAGACGCAAACAGCTCCTTTATTCCCTCTTACTGAGCACCCGCTGCTTTTAAAGTCATCTTATTTCACATTTGCATGAAGAGCCCTCGGGTGTTTCCAATCACCGCGACCCGAAAACAAACAACAGTCACACCGTTAACAATTACACAACATCATTAATGCCAACAGCCTTGAACCTCATGTACTAATCAAACACATTTTCTTTAAAACACACTGTTTAAAGGAACAGTTCAGCCAAAAAAGAAAATGTGTTGGAAATATACTCATGTATTGTTTATCTGAGATCAGGATGAGTTTGTTTCTTCATCAGGTTTGTAGAAATGTGTCTCTGCATCAGCGTCTCAGCAATGGATGCTCTGCAGTGAATGGGTGCCGTCAGAATGAGAGTCTGATAAAAACATCACAATAATCCACAGCACTCCAGTCCATCAGTTAACATCTGGAGAAGACAAAAGCTGAAACAAACCCAGCATTAAGATGTTTTTAACTCAAATACATAGAGTCTATAATCCATAATAACTCTTCCTTCAGTGAAACAGTGTTCTGGTCTGAATCAGGAGAGAAATCTGCGCAGATCAAAACAGCTCTAAACAAACATGTGACTGGATTTTGATGTGAGAGACAACAGCAGATGCACTTTTTCACTGGAGGAAGAGTTATTATAGGAGTGCTGTGGATTATTATGATGTGTTTATCAGACTCTCATTCTGACGGCACCCATTCACTGCAGAGCATCCATTGCTGAGACACTGATGCAGAGACACATTTCTACAAACCTGATGAAGAAACAAACTCATCCTGATCTCAGATGGCCATTTTTTGTCAAGTACTCTTTTATCAGCTTCACCAGATGTGCACAACATAAATGATGACCGGTTTATAATTAAATAAGATTAGCATGATTGATTTCCCCATGACTGCTCGTCCAGATGGTTGAGGAACATCTGAAGGTCATGAAGCTGCAGGAACACCAACGAGACACTCAGAACATTTACAGTCATATTCAGATGAACTGCTATCAGGTTGAGATTCTCCTGCTTCGTTACGGTTGAGCTGAACTCTATTAATAAACGTGGATAAATCAATGTGTTCCTTCACTAATGCTGCTGTCGTTCTACAGAAAGGCAGGAGAGATGTGCATTTGCTGTGAAGAAAGACAGACAACATTTCTTGTGTCCTGATGCTCCACAGTGAATAAAATCTGAAGAACGTCCACCTACGATTTAATATAAACTTAACTCATCAAATATGAACTCACAGCTCCATTTATGTAGCGTCAGCTGAAATATGATTTAATGCAGTAGAAACCGAGACGGCAGTATTCGTCTGAGATTTGCACGGTTTATTAGGGAGATTGAATGAAATCTGTTGTACAAAGTGTGAGTGAGTTTAAGAAAGAGGGTTTATAAATATGTACAAAGCATCTGATCAATAAATCAATCATCATATCTGGGTGAACGGACTGAACTAATACAGCAATGCAATGAAACGTCTTCATTCTGCGCTGCAAAACTGAAGGAACAAAAACTCAAATGCACACACGTACATTCCTGACGTTTGGCTAAATTAAATAAACATGAGACGGATTCGGCATTGAAATCACACCAGTGTCAAAATTCATAGCAAATATATATATCGTTTGCGTTGTGCATTATAGCAAGTCTTTAAATAATCATCAGAAAATCCCCTGATGCGAAACCAGAATTCAGATCACATTCTCACAGAGCCATTCACACTAATAAAGTATATTTCATTAAACATAAACAGGGATTGGTCTAATACCGGGGCTCTGCGCCATACATCACAAAAATAAACACTCTTCAATTTAAAACAAATCCTTTTGGCATTTGAAATCGATCATTTACAATATATTATTATTATTATCCTTCCCTGTGCAAATGTACGGTGATTTTGCACAATAAATAAAAGGTGATTCAGCAAAATCATACAGAACTGTACAAAACAGAATAAAATTAGAGGAAGTAACAGAACGGGCACAAATCTCTGAGTATTACGGAAGAGTTCAGACACAAATAATCATCCTCTCATCGTTTACTCAAACCCAAATGACTTTCTTTCAAAAGAACATGTTCTTTTATATATAATAGCTTCAAAACGACACAGAAAGCAGTTCTCTGAACTCATATGAATGGTATAAAGTCATTATTGACTGATAATCTTCCTCTGAAACACTCTACAAAAACTCAACGTCACTGAAATCAACAGAACTCAGGCTGATTTAGTGCTGGGCAACGATTAATCGCATCCAAAATAAGTTTGTGTTTACATTATATATGTGTGTGTGTGTGTGTGTGTGTGTGTGTGTACTGGGTTTATTTATTATGTATATATATATATATATATATAAAAATACAAACACATGCATGTATATATTTAAGAAAAATATGCTATGTTTATTTATTAAATATATTTATGTATAATATAAAATATAGTAGTATAAATAAATAAATGTATATACACACACACATGTAAATATTTTCTAAATATATACTGTATGCATGTGTATTTATATATATACACATAATAAATGAACAGTACACATACATCTAGTATGTAAAAAAACAACTTATTTTGGATGCGATTAATCGCGATTAATCGTTTGACAGCACTAATTTATATATAATATAAATATATTTAATACATAAACAACATTTTTCTCAAATATATACATGCATGTTTGTGTATTTATATATACACATAAATATATACAGTACATATATAATATAGACAACAACTATTTTTAATGCGATTAATCGTTGCCCAGCACTAACTTGATCAGAGAATATTTTCAGTCCTAATTCAGAGCTGATTATACGATACAGAGCTGTGTGTGTCATTCACTTCCATTACACTGAAAACAGCAGCGTGTTCTTTTGTGAAAGTCACAGGGGTTTGGTCACGTAAAGAGCAAGTAAACGATGACAGAACATTCATTAGCGGATGAACTGTTCATTTAGAGACACACACACACACACACACACACACACACCCCCTGTAGTCGCTGTTCGCCTGTTTGTGTTGGAGTACAAATAGCACCGTGACTGAGAGAAACCCCTGATAGACGCCGGCGACTGCGTTTGATTGTCGCGTGGTTGAGTTTGAGAAGGAAAGGAGAGGCTTAAAGGCAGAGCGGGAACCTGACAGAGACGAGGCCGGAGGGTGATTAGCGCTAACGGAGGCGTTCGGGGCACAAAGGTGTAGGAATGCATCGGTACAGTAGATTCATCTGTGCTTCATGTGTCTCCCGCCGGCGGCTGCTTCTTGTCCTCGGCGTGTTTGAACATCAGGATGGAGTTGTAGATCTTGAGGGCCGGGCCGAGCTTCACGCTCATTATCTTAACGATGTCTCGCTGCGTCAACAGAAGAAAGGCCTTCCCGTCGATTTGCTGGTGAGGGAATCAGCGGAAAACATTACAGAGTCAGTGTGTTTAACCGTCAGATACAGCCGCTCTAATGAACACTAACGGCACGATCATAATCATAACCTGATCTTAAATATGACAAAATGAACTTTATTTACAGTCTCTCTTCATTGAAAACAGACTGATGCTTGCAGATAGCTAGAAAAATAAATAAATATTCCCTGAAAATGTACTCTTCGGTTTATAAAAACATATGAGAAATTTTTTTTTTACTTCTATTGATCAAGGATGCATTAAACTGATCAAAAGTACCAGTAAAGATGTTAGAAAAGATTTCTATTTCATATAAATGCTGTTCTTTTGAACTTTCTGTTCATCTGTGAATCCTGAAAAATAAAATCTATCACAGTTCCCACAAAAATATTGAGCAGCACGACTGTTTTCAACATTGATAATAATCAGAAATGTTTGTTGAGCAGTAAATCAGCATATTAGAATGATTTCTGAAGATCATGTGACGCTGAAGACTGCAGTAATGATGCTGAAAATACAGCTGCACATCACAGAAATACATTACAGTTTAACACATATTCACACAGAAAACAGCTGTTTTAAACTGTAAAAAAATTTCAAATTTTTACTGTATTTTTAATCAAATAAATGCAGCCTTTGTGAGCAGAAGAACATTTTTTAAAAAGTAATTATTTCAAACTTTAATCTCTCTCATAATTTTGCTTCTCAAGTTAAGTTTGTTTTGATTCTTAGGAGCTAGGATTAATTAGGAACATTTGTTCACAGTGGAGCAGATGTGATTTCATGTGAATTTAAAATGTGTAAGAGAGTAATGCGGTATTTTCTGTGTCTGAAAGCTTCTGCGGCTGTAAGTGGAGAAAGAATCACATCTGAAACTGGTTGAATTGCTCCTCAGCTCCACACGTACCTCCTCTCTGAACTGCTTGGCCTGTTCCTCACAGCCGGGCAAAGAATGGATGAAATCAGCCACCTGAAACACACACACACACACACGGTTTCATCTTCACTCTTGTTTTAGAGGTTCTCAACACGATAGAATCAAGGTTACATTGTGACAGTATTTCTGCGTTACTTAGCAACTGTAAACAGCTGCAGTTACATTACACATCACTTTATTCTAATTATTAATACATCTAACTATTGTGAACACTGTTGTCTACTGTATGGTAATATTGATGTCAACAAACAAAAATACAAAATATAATGATGATAATACTAATAATATAAAAAAGTGTGCTGTCAAACGATTAATCACATCCAAAATAAAAAAAAAGTACTTACATAATGTGTGTGTGTGTACTGTGTATATTTATTACACACATACAGTATATATTTATATTCATTTAATTTATATTATATAAATATATTTAATATATAAACATACTGTAACAGTATGTACACAATACACACATATACTATATGAGCAAAAACATATTTTGGATGTGATTAATCACGATTAATCGTTTGACAGCACACAAAAAAATACTAAATAATATAAAATATATTATACATAAAATTACTTGTGTATCATATTGAAGTAGTGGGTAAATAATTATTATAAATAAAAGTAATTTTATAATGGTTAAAGGGGTCTCTGTCTGAAAAACTTAAATAAAATAATGATTTATATATATATATATATATATATATATATATATATATATATATATATATATATATATATATATATATATATATATACACACACACACATACACACATATATACATACATATATATATATATATATATACACACACACACACACACACACACACACACACACACATACATATATATACACATGCAAACAAATAATAAAATATTTAAAAATATAAATTATAAATTAACATAAAATATATATTTATTATACATAAAATTTCAAAAAATTCTAACAAGTAACTTTATATTCATAAAACGCCCACTAAGGCACCAGTGCTCATGAAATAGTAATAATTAATAACAATTAGAATAAATAATTCTAATCCTATATTTTAGACTTTTAAAACCGATGAAACGCTGTTTTAAACATAGAATGTGTCAAATCTTAATTTACTGATACAGTAGACTTAGAGACCGACTGTGTGTGAATCTGAAGCGTGATGCGCGTCTGATCTGAACGCAGGTAACACTGATGAAGCAGAAGCGTGTTCTCGCCGCATGAGCGGGTCAGCTGAGGTTTGAGCGAGAGACTCAGAAACCTTCTGCAGCGTCAGCAGAGCTGAAATATCCTGCAGCGTTTACTCAGGAACACACTCAGATGTGTCTGCTACGCTCAGGGATCTCCAACAAACAACCGCGGCTAAGAATAACCCGTCTGAAGCGTCGCCGCAGTCTCTGAAGAACTTCACTGATGTGCTTTTTGACCCTGTAGAAGTTCTCACTCAGAAGCTCACAGTACAATTACAGGAAGAGCGTCTCTGGAGCCGCGCCTGACTTTAATTAAACGGACCAACCCCAGAGAGCATCTCTGGAACAACATCTCCATTTATTACAAAACCGCCGCCAATATGCAGCAGATCGACCTTCTCTGGTCCTCTCAGCTAATATCCAGAGCATATTTGCATTGATTTCCCAGCAAAAACATCTATATCAGGATGCAGTGATTGCATTAGTGTTTCTCAAACGCATCTACAGCTGACTGACAGACAGCAGCATTGACCCACACAACGTGCTCATAATGGTTATTTGTTTGGGGAACCAAATAAGAATGTTCTAGAACCGTTTTCTGTAGATTAGACACACACAGAAAACAAGCTTTTATAACTTTCATGAAAACCAAACCTCGCTGCAACATTCTGAGAGCGAAAGGGAATGTTTCCTACAGGTTATTTTTAGGTGCTGAAGAAATAAATGAACAAGTTAAATCTTACATAATAATTCATTCCAGTGTATGATGCGCTCTGATTATTTTACTAATTAAACAATAGATCAAAACAAGACATGTTTGTGTAGTTCTGACTATTGACGCTCATTCATTCAAGGCGTATCGTATAAAGGGTTGCGAGAGTGATGGACGATTACTGATGCACAGCAGGGTAAAATAATATTGGAGGTTAGAGGAACGTTAGGACAATGTTAGCTGAAAGTTAGCAACATTCTGCAAACCTAAAACAAAATTTTATTTCCATGAAGAGAACTATCCAACTATCCAACCTATACCAACTACGGTGATAGGTTCCATTGAACTCTATTAGTAATGAGGGAACTTGCAACCATAGTTGCTTTTGGGAAACGCACCCCTGGTTAACCAAAAATGTTCTGGGAACCAAAAACTAACATTACTGGGAACAAAAAAAGCAACATTCCCAGAACATTCTGGAAAAAAACCCTAACATTCCTGGAATGTTCTGGGAACAAAAAAAACCTTACATTCCTGGGACATTCTGGGAACCAAAAATGAACATTCACAGAACTTTCTTGCAACCAAAAACATTGCAACCAAGAACATTCCCAGAAAATTCTGAGAACAAAAAACAACAACAACCCCCCCCCCCCCCCCCCCCCATACATTCCTGGAACGTTCTGGGAACCAAAAACTAACATTCCTGGAATGTTCTGGGAACCAAAAACGTTGCCGGAATGTTCTGGGAAAAAAAAAAAAAAAAAAAAAAAAAAAAAAAACACATTCCTGGAACGTTCTGGGAACCAAAAACTAACATTGCCGGAATGTTCTGGGGAAAAAAAAAACCCCATACATTCCTGGAACGTTCTGGGAACCAAAAACTAACGTTGCCGGAATGTTCTGGGAAAAAAAAACAAACAAAAAAAACAAAACAAAAACAAAAACAAAAAAACATACATTCCTGGAACGTTCTGGGAACCAAAAACTAACGTTGCCGGAATGTTCTGGGGAAAAAAACCCCCATACATTCCTGGAACGTTCTGGGAACCAAAAACTAACATTGCCGGAATGTTCTGGGAACAAAAAAACCCATACATTTCTGGAACGTTCTGGGAACCAAAAACTAACATTCCTATAACATTTTGGGACGTTTAACGTTCTGGGAATCAAAAAACGAACAGTCCCGGAACGTTCTCAGAACATTCTGGGAACCAGATCTTCAGGCTTGCTTGCTCCCGCTAATGAAGACGCTGCAGATGTGATTAGTATGCAGTCCTGCGGGGACGGCCGGAGCTTTACTGTAAGGCTGTGAGAGATGAATGCTTGGGCTCTTTATTACCATCACACTCTTTTATCAAAGGCTTCAAATGAAATATTGGAGCAATCTATAATTCACCCGGGAATCGATCGGGTTTTCACAGAGCACAGGAACAGAACAGGATGTCTCGGCGGGATCTATTAGATGTTCTGACCGCAGTGTTTAGGTCACATCATTTACAGCGCTCGTGTTTGTCTGAAATGCTAAAGGCTTTCCGCAGTTAAAAGACCTCAACCCACAACAGCCAATCAGATGACAGCAGAGCCACACCCTCCTCAGGTTTACACTGGGCTGCTTGTACAGAGTAAACCAGCACGATCTCCGGGCGTCTGGGTCACCAGGACGTTAATAACAGTCAACAACATTCTGGTTGTTTCACTAAAACAAACTTCAGTTGTTGTAATCTTGAACTCTCTTCAGACTCAGCCGGATCGGTAACCGCATCAGACTCACACTCACCTAAACATGAACGAATGCCTCTGCACTTAATCTGTTAAATCACACTAATAATCTTGGAACCAAAAATTCCAGAAATAACGTTCTCAGAACATTCTGGGAAGCAGATTTTGTCAGCTGGTAAGGCCTGTTTGTTTGTTCACTTCAGCTGTTAAATCAGTAATAATCAGATTGCTTTGAGAGTCGTTGAGTGTAAATCCTGGTCATTATTCAGCATTAAACACACAGCTCTGACTCCATCAATCCCGACTCAATTCCTCAAGATCAAACGTGCCCTTCAGTGTGAGTGTTTGCCAATAAATAGCGACTCATAAATCCTGCTAACACACCACAGCACAGCGCTGAACGCCGCTGCGTTTGCCACGGTAAAGCAGGGTAAAGTGCAGTAAAGTGCTTTCCATTACACACACAGGAGCAGCCACACTAAAGCCAAATCACACAGCCGACAGCAGCCTTGAACACACTGTACCGCGGTAAAACCTTCTCTGAAGGCTCTCTGATGCAGTGCATTACTGTGTTCAGGACTGAAGTGAGTTTATAGACCATCACTGACACAAAACCAGCATTAATCAAACACTCCATTAACAGTAATACTAAACTAACATAATTAGACACTATTTTAATACTCTGAGACTAACACATCAACCAGAACATCTTGTCAATTAATCATAACCAAGTTTCATTGAATTTTAAGCTTGCTAATATGTCATTTTGTTATTAAATTGCATCAAGCAACTATAATCTCTAAATGTGACCCTGGAGCACAAAAGCAGTCTTGAGTCGCTGGGGTTTATTTATAGCAATAGCCAACAATACATTGTATGGGTCAAAATTGGAGTCATTAAATTGATCAAAAGTGACAGTAAAGACATTTATAATGTCTCAGTAGATTTCTATTTCAAATAAATGCTGTTCTTCTGAACTTTCTATTCATCTGTGAATCCTGAAAAATAAAATGCATCACAGTTTCCACAAAAATATTGTGCAGCACGACTGTTTTCAACATTGATAATAATCAGAAATGTTTGTTGAGCAGTAAATCAGCATATTAGAATGATTTCTGAAGATCATGTGACACTGAAGACTGCAGTAATGATGCTGAAAATACAGCTGCGCATCACAGAAATACATTACAGTTTAACACATTCACACAGAAAACAACATTTTTTCCTGTATTTTTGACCAAATAAATGCAGCCCTGGTGAACAGAAGAGACTTCTTTCAGAAACATTTTACTGACCCCAAACTTTGAAACATTAGGATATATAGAAAAGAATCTCATTTGGATCATAGTGATAAAACGCTGCTTTAACGCGTGAGATCTTCAGCAGTGTCAGACAGTGGCCTGTTCACCGCTGGGTCCTTGAGGGCCCTCGGCTGATATTTACTCAGCCTGTAGCTCAGCGTGTGTTTATCTCTGCGCTCTGTTCACCTGGTTACCATGGCAACCAGCCCATCATCCGCCCGGCGGCGTGAAGCGGCTCGATTTCACCTCCGCATCCCGACATTAGCATGACAAACAGCCCCAAACTACAGCACAGATACGAGAATGTGTTTATACTCGCAGATCACATGACCTCCAGCGTCTGCGCTCCTATTGGCTGATGTCACATCACATCATTTGCATAAAGCTGAAGTCTGCTTGACTGTAACACTGTGAAAACTGCAGCTCTGAATGATTTCTGCCTACACACTGCTGTCAGTATCGACACTTACTGATGTTACAAATCTAAACTGTTTAAAAAAATATTTAGGCCTAAATTTAAGATTTATGCATTTAAATAGCATATCAAATTTCCATGCGTTTGGATTACACAGTTTTAATAAACTATTGTGATTATATTTTTCGGTCATACACTAATGAAACAGGTCAGATTTCTGCACTCAAAAATAAATACATAGTTAATAAACTACGCAATGGTTTTTATTTATTTGCATCCATTTGATTTAATTTAAATAATCCCATTTCAAAACTTTGAATCAGCATTAATGTGTTCATTATGAAAAATTTTTTTTTTCTAGTTATAAAGTATAAATGTGGTGAAATATGGCTAGCTGTGCAGCAAGTAATATTCAGTTAATTAACATGTATGAGATTGAAACAAATTGAGTTCTTTATTTTAAATAAATAAAGTTGCTTATTGTGTATTTAAAACACATTGAGTTTATTAGCACTATTACAGACATGATTCATTGAAGTGTGAATGACAAACATGCATCACATTAAGTGTATTAGTTTGTTTAAACAACGTAATCTAAACGCATGGAACGTTTATATGCAATTCAGATGCATAAATCTCACATTCAGAAACTGTTTTGCGTGTATACAAAATGCAATTTCCACACAATGCCAAATTTATGAAGTGAAATCAAGCATTCCGGATGATTTCTGCTGTCAGTATCAATATTTACTGTTGTGATGCCTGATATTATAAAGATACACTTTTTTAAAAAAATATTTAGGCCTAAATTTAGGATTTATGCATTTTATTGCATATAACATTTCCATCCATTTGAATAACAGTTTCAACATAAACTAATAAACTTCATTTGATTCAGGCCAGATTTCTGCACTCAAAACAATCACGTCGTAGTTTATTAAGTACTTGCATCTATTTGATTTAATCTAAATTTCTTTCAAATGCATTTATTGAAATAAGCTTTGAATCAACATAAATCTGTTCATTATAAAAAAATGATATTAATTCAGTTGCTAAGCTTGCTAATAATGTCATTTTGTTATTAAATTGCATCAAGCAACTATAATCTCTATATGAGACCCTGGATATATACGTGTCTTGAGTCGCTGGGGTGTATCTGCAGCAATAGCCAGAAATGCATTGTATGGGACAAAATTATCTATTTTTCTTTTATGCCAAAAATCATCAGGATATTAAGATCATGTTCCATGAAGATATTTAGTAAACTTCCTACCGTAAATATATCAAAACTTCATGTTTGATTAGTAATATGCATTGCTAAGAACTTCATTTGAACAACTTTAAAGGAGATTTTCTCAATATTTAGATTTTTTTGCTCCCTCAGATTCCAGATTTTCTAATATTGTCCGATCCTAACAAACCATACATCAATGGAAAGCTGATTTATTCTCACCTCCTGGACGGTCCAGTGAGCGACGCGACTGGCCTGAACGCCGGCCACGCCGGGCAGAAGCTTACAGTGCTGCTCCCAGCACAGCGGCAGATCCCGGCTCGGGTGCGCAGACATCGCCGAGAGGAAGACGGACTGATGCAGCGCCTGCTGGAGACTGTCCACGTTACGCTCTGAAACACACACATCACTCATTTACTGCGGGCAAACAACAACAGCTTTCAGATCTACTCAACATAAGATCTAAAGCTAGAGTCCATCCAGAAAAGAAGATCTTCTGCATTCGATCGTCGCATGGAACTCTCAAACTGACCCGAGACCAGCCGGTGCCCTGCTCTTATTCACCATGAAAAATGAAGGAAAAACGTATGAATATATCTGAACTGAACACCCATACACCATCAGAAAGAAAAACTGATTTCCTGGGGCTGATCAACATAAACAATTACAGAATAATAGTGCTTTCAAACCATTAATCGCATCCAAAATAAAAGTTTTTGTTTACATAATATGTGTGTACTGTGTATATTTATTATTTATATACAAATACACACACATACAGTATATATTTTGAAAATATTTACATGCATATTTTATATTATATATAAATATATAAACATAACATTTTTCTTAAATATATACACATGCATGTGTGTGTATTTATATATACAGTACACACACGCATTATGTAAACAAAAACTTTTATTTTGGATGTGATTAATCACGATTAATTGTTTGACAGCACTATAAAATAATTATAATTATTGATGACCAATTATTTTTCAGAAATAGTGTTTAAAACAAAATAACATTTTAGTGTAAAAATACTGGTAGTTCTCACTTCACGCTCATAGTTTTGATTAGAAAACATCACATCCAGCCCAGCTGCAAAACTTTAATATTTTAAAAGACCTGAAAATCAAACTGGAAAGAAACAAAACAAAACAACCAAATAATTGGTGTACTGTAGGATTTATTTTGAAAACACTGTAAACTTTAAAATTTCACAAATAATTACAAAGCAAAAGACTGAAATAGTATTTTCTCATAAAACATGCTACAAAAATGATTCTTCACAGTGATTTTTACTGAATGATTCTGGGTTGTTTGTTGGAGAAAAGATGGCTTAAGAATGTTACTGGATTTATTTATTTAGTTAGTTGTTGTTTGGAAAAATGTATAGAAAATGAATGATGAATCTGAAAATATCTTGTGTATTATATGTTACATAATCTGACATTTCCAAAGAGAAAATAACTAAACCAAAAAAAAAAAAAAAAAAAAAGGCGCTCATGAATGATCATCTGTACAGCTTCTCTGATACAGCTGGATTGTTATAAAGCGCTACATAAACATGAATAGAAATGAATTCTGTTTTCATGTTTTGAGCGCAGTAACAGACACAAACACTGTGCAATAACTGTAATGTATTTTATTAGGTAATGTGCAATAATTATTATTTTTTTAATAGTGTAATATTATTTCAGTTAGGTCGATATGTCTGTGTGCATGGATTGAATTGTGGTTGCTGCTGTAACGATATAATTTCCTGTGATGGATTAATAAAGTATTTTAATAATAATAATAATAATAATAATAATAATAATAATAATAATAACAATAAACGGCTGCCACTCGTGTTTGGGCTGTTGTTTCTAAAGTGCATTACTACCAAAATAAAGCACGTTCTGTGTGATTACGGGGTTCAGAAGTGTTATTATGTGACACAAGCGGCTCTGAGCTCTCACCGGCGTCTCGCTCAAATGTTCCTGGCAAGAGCGCCGTGTTTAAGACGCCGCGAGGGTTTGGCCCCGTCACGCTCCGCTGAGGACGATCGGACCACACAAACGGCTCTAAAGGGACTAAACGAGCGCCAGAGGTCCTGCTAATCAACTCAAACCGGCACGAACGAGAAAACAGAGGTCAGTGCATGACAGATTAATATTCCAGGCTCAATCAGGCCTAATATTGTCAAGTAAGATGGGTTTCTGGGAAGGGCCATACATTGTACATTTTTATAATATTTTTAGTAGTTTTAATACATTCTATAGTAAAACTAAATGTACAAGATGAGTGTGTTTCTTCATCAGGTTTGTAGAAATGTGTCTCTGCATCAGTGTCTCAGCAATGGATGCTCTGCAGTGAATGGGTGCCGTCAGAATGAGAGTCCAAACAGCTGATAAAAACATCCAGCAAGCTGAAACAAATCCAGCATTAAGATGTTTTTAATGTCTAAAATATGACTCCATAATCCATAATAACACCTCCTCCAGTCATAAAGTGCATCTCCTGTTGTCTCTCTCATCAAAATCCATACATATATTTGTTTGGAGCTGTTTTGTCTTGTAAACGCTGCTTGATCTGCAAATTTCTCTCCTGACTCAGACCAGAACACTTTTTCACTGAAGGAAGTGTTATTAAGGATTATGGACTCATATTATACTATATTTTTTGTCTTCTCCAGATGTTAACTGATGGACTGGAGTGCTGTGGATTATTATGATGTTTTTATCAGACTCTCATTCTGACGGCACCCATTCACTGCAGAGCATCCATTGCTGAGACACTGATGCAGAGACACATTTCTACAAACCTGATGAAGAAACAAACACACATTTTAATTTTTAGGTGAACTGTTCCTTTTACTCCAAAAGAGAAACGAAATCTTATGATGATGTTTTCTGAAATAATTCAGTAATTCTCAAACATCAGATCTCAGACTGAGACACAAATACTGAGGAGCATCATGGGGTGCCGGTGCACAGGACACGGACATCCTGAGATCGATGCGAGACAGACACACACACACACACACACACACGTGTCGCTGTGTGTCTGCAGGCGGGTGTTTGGCACGATGACATTCACTCCGATCCACGTCGCCACCTGTGTCTCGTTACACAAGCCGTTGCCATGGCGATTGTCACAGTGCATTGTTGTCTGAGCAACTGTTTGCAATCTGTTGTGTCACATGATCAGGTGAGATCAGGTCTGATGACGAGGACGCGAGAGGACGGCGCCACTAACGATTAGAGTCTCACAGCTCACACATCACTGCGGGACGCAAAAGAGCAGCGCAGCAGAGACAGAGAGAGAGAGAGAGACAGAGAGAGAGAGAGAGACAGAGAGAGAGAGAGAGAGAGAGAGAGAGAGACAGAGAGAGAGAGAGAGACAGAGAGAGAGAGAGAGAGAGAGAGAGAGAGAGAGAGTGTGTGTGTGTCTCGACTCATCACACACACACACACACACAGATGTAACAGAGCAAAAGCAAACGTCTGATCCAACAGAAATGATGCTTTGATTTTCTATTCTGTTAAAGCTCTAGAAAAACACAACAGAGAGAATCTCAGAACAACACGAGCAGGATATATTACATCACAACAGGAAGAAGAAGAAGAAGAAAGAGGAGGAAGACGAGGAGAAGAGGAAGAAGTCTTTGCATTATTTAATAAACATTTTTCAAATTCTCATGCAAAATAAATCTCATTACTGTAAAGTTTGAGATCAATGATTGTTTTTGCTGCTTGACTTAAAAAAAAAATCTACTTTTTAACTATAACTTTTTTGTTTTAATTGATAATTCATAGAGAATTATTACTAGATTATTTTATCAAATTAATCATTCTCAATGGGTTATTTATTATAAATACTCTCTCTCTCTCTCTATATATATTTTTATATATACATATACATACATACATATATATATATATAAAAATAAAAATACAAACTCAATTTCTTTTTAATTTATAGTGAAATATTACAATAGTATCTATTTTTGCTTTTATTAAATAATAATAATAATAATAATAAGTATTAATTAATAATCAAATCATTAATAATAATATTAATAATAAGTATTAATTAATCAACAATAATAAATAAATAATAAAATAGTAATAATAATAATAATAATAATTATTATTACCATTATTATATAGTCATATTTACATATAAATCAATCTGTGCAGCCCTACAAACAAGCACAGCAAACTTGGATTTAAAAAAAAAAAATTAAATTGCAATTTTTATTGGGACAATCAATCAATCATCATTATTCTTATTATTTTATTATATATGCAGTAAAATAATGCAGCCCAAACACTTTCAGTTATTTTTGCTTCCAGTCTGTTATGCTGGTTGATATTGCAAACTAGTATTTGTTTATTATTTTAATGTATTATCATAATCATAAACGCACTGGTCTGCAGTGCAAAAAGTTGCTCATTTTACTGCACTGTTTTATTCTTCTAGTTACTATTTATAGCAGCTAATATATCAGAAACCTGAAATATTCACATGAAAATAAGGTGTAGCAGCAGAGTAATGTCAGCCAGCAGCTCATTATTACTGAATAAATCCCTTCAAGAGCAAAGAACTTAAAAAATAAAAAAGTTAACTTTGGGATAATGACCAGCAGACTGCACATCATCCCTCATGTATATAACATCTAGCTAAAATAATCTAATACTTTCACATCATTTGGGAAGCTTTTCATTAAAGTTTGTTGCCATTCACATTCCTCAACAATAAACTCGTGCTAGTTTTTATTTCATAACCTGACAGAGCGAAACCATTCATCTTATTTTTCAGAAGAGTTGGACGCTCTCTGAACGCTGAGCCGAGTCTCGTTATAACCCTCCTCCGTCACAAACACCGCTGACGCTCGTTATTTCACTTCAAGAAAACGCTTGACGAGCAGATTCTGAGAGCAAATCAATGGAGCTTCAGCATCATCTGACCTTCAATCACCGCCACAAACACCCAGATCACCATCATCATCATCTTCATCATCACCATCATCATCATCTTCATCATCATCATCATCATCATCACAGGCAGCTGAGCTATACATATACATATACACAGTCAAACCAAAACTTATTCAGACACCAGATATGATTCTTTGAAAAAAGAAGATTAAAAAAAAGTAAAGGAAAACACAAGAAAAATGAAAGGAAAAACAATGAAAAGGAAAAAACTCTTTAAACACAATAGAACTATGTATTTAAAACAGAGTAAAAGCCAAACTCTGCTCATCACCGATGCACACGGCGTCCTCTGTTTTAACTCTATAGACAGCTGAGTGAACTGATCTGAGAACAGATGACGTTATCCGTCAGACCTGATGTCTTCTGGTCCATCACACAGAAGAACCGGATCCTGGAGACCTTCACCAAATCAATCCCAGCTCACCGATCGAAGATCACAGCCCATCAAACGCTACTAAACACATCTCAGATAACCGACACCGCTTTGACTTCCAGCAAGCCTTCAACACTCGTATCTCACAGGAATAAATATTTAGAGTCCGAGGAAGATCTGAGAAAGATCAGCCGTCCCTGGACACCATCACGTACTGACCATCTGCTCCTCGCTGAAGATCCAGCAGAACCAGGCCAGAACCAGCATCTCAGCGGGACAAAACCGGCCCAAAGAGCTCCTCATGTATTGCTTACTGTTAATAGTAAAGTCATTCTTTTAATTCACCTCCTGAAGAAGCAGGATTCTGTAAGGTCTCTGAAAACCCATTTAAAAGACCTGGAAAAGTCTTAGAATCCTTAACAGGCATTTTACAACAAGTGCATATTTTTTTTCTAGGTATGCTAAACTCTAAAATATTTTATCTGGTAAAAATTGTGAGTTAAAAAATATATTTTGACAAATCGTCCTCCAGCAATCACTGTAATTATAGAGCATTTAAATAGAGTCAAAAGCACTGAGAAGCACTGCCAGCGGAGCGTCTGAAACATTACCACAACACAGCGGTTAAAACTCCATTAAAATGAGAATTCAAAACATAAAAATAAATATTAACACACCTTCTTTGGCTTCTGAGAATTTTTCTATTAAAAACAAACAAACAAATAAACAAAAAAAACATTCATCTGTTGAGCCCAAAGAGACATGAATATTAAAATCTGAGATCAGATGTTATCAAGCTATTATTATTTTTCTATATTCACTGCACCTAATATATATAACTCCAGAAAAAAACTAAAAAAATTATTATATATATATATATATAAGGCTTGGGCGGTATCCAAATTTTGATACCGTCAAACCTCCTCCCTATTTTACCTCGGTATACGGTATTACCGTGAATAATAAAAACATTATGACATAAGGCTCAGACAGTGTCACCTTAGGTTCGAGGTATTTCCATCTCTCGCGGTCACCTTTTTGTTGCACAATTTGCAAATTGCCTCGTCCGTATATACCGCCTCTCCCTTCTCGTTCGGTCGAAACCCGAAATACTGCCAAACTGCAGAAGTTGTGTTTTTTTCGAGACCCAGGGGCCGGTTGCACGAGCTGAACATAAGTTACAACCTAGCCTAGTTTTGACTTAAATGGGCACTAAGTTACACTAAGTTACAACTTACGGACTAATAAATATTTTTTCGTTGCACCATTACACTTAGTTGAAGTGTAACTCTACGTATAAACTAAATATTTACGGACGCGTCTGGTCAGGAGTAACGGTTGGAATAAAAGAGCAGACTGAGTGAATTGCATCAATATGCTCTTCTTTTACCTGACAACCTCCAATCCTTTAGGCATATATGATGCTGCTGACATTTACACACACGTACATATTAAGAGAGAGAACAATATGTGAATAAAAGTACTTTGTTTCTTTTTTAGCCCGTCTTCAACATCTACAGCGCGCCTCTGTGCACTTCGGTCCGTGTTTGCGCATGTCAGATGAAATAATAAATAAATGGCATTTCTTATGTTTTTTTTTCTTTCAGTATTTATTGATCCTTATTTATTTCAATTACAGTTTCTGAATGTTATTTACATATAAAAATAGCTTACATATAGACTAATGTTATTAATGTATCGTTTTTAATGGAAACTTGTTTTACCGTTAGTATACGTGAGGCGAAAGAAGTTAGAATGAAGGATTAATTCAAATCAATAACATTTAAACAAGTTCTGCTCGCGTATTGAAGGTTTCTATTGGATGATTTAGGGTAAACGTCATTTTATGCGACTACGCATTACTTTACGGAGAGCTTAAGAACTACTAGCTACGTCCTGCTTAACGAACAGCTGGTGCAACCGAAGTAAGTACACATTTAGTAACAAACTAGCAAGTATTTACTAGCCTCTAGTGTGAACTTATTCTAATTCAAGTAAGAACTTACGAATGGCTGGTGCAACCCTACCCTGGTCACTTGGTGCGCAACTCGCCATCTTTCCCCCTCTCTCTCTTTCTCCTCCACGCTGTCACGTGATGACAACCAAGCACACGCATTTTTAGGCATTAGATAAATTATATTTAATATTTAATCCTCGTCTCCTATATAAGTGCATTGTTTTTATGACGGTATAACGGTATTGAAACTGATACCGTTGCTATTTTTAGATCCCGCGGTATACCATATTACCGCCCAAGCCTAATATATATATATATATATATATATATATATATATATATATAAAATTTATGTTGTATTGAACATTAATGGAGCAACAGATTTTGTATGAAAATAAACAAAATACAAATACTTCAGTCAAAATAAAGTTATTTTAAATAATGTCTAAGTTAATACTTGTTCAAAACAATCACTTCAGCAAAGTTTGTTCTATTTTCTGCTTATTTTGAAAATTAAAAGAATTAATTTTTGTTCCATAAATATAGTTATTAGAATAAGTTAACATAAAATACAGAAACAAAATCATTTTAATAAGTAAATATTCTGAAAGTATTGAAGGAGATCCAATAATAATTGAATATATATGTTTACAGTAGTCACAACAAATGATATTTTATTTTATGATATGATTATATGATTTTAATTCATTCTAAACATGGTGATTATCTCTAATATGGACACCCAACATAATATATGATATTTACCATCTGAATCTAACCATGTCATGTCAACAAATGGAAAAGTCAACGATCTATTAATTATTATCATGTTATTTACTGCGCCTTCAGCCCCAACAGCAGGGGCGCTTTTTACCCCAAATACCATACTTTTACATATTCTTTCACTGTTTAAAAACTGTCACTTTAATTATCTTAAGCACAACTGAAAATCATAAAGACCACATTTGTCTCAAAATACATGCACTTATGTTAGCGATTCTCATTTGCTACTTGAATCTACAACATTTTAAAAATATCAAATATTAGATCAAGAAAGCACAATCAACTTTTCGCGCGTTTGCATCAAGGATCAGACAAATTTGCATGTGCATCTTGAAAAGCGGATGTTTTGGAAAGTGTTCATGAGGATCGTTTGCTGTGAATCGAGTCGCTCTGAGACGCTGAAAACACCAGATCATGAGCTGCTCGCGTGTAAATGAACACATGAAACGTGTGCATATATTTACAGAATTAAATCACAGCCTTCGTCTTCTAATAATCGCACTAAGCCACATCTCTATTTGGGTTTTATTTTGATTAATTGTGCAGCTCTACTGGAAATCACAAGCATCAGTAAATGAAGCAGCGAGTGCTTCAAACAGCTCATTCCTTTATGAATCATATCCAGATGGGACGTTTAACTTAAAGTAAAGTCGTCTGCACTCTCAGTACGGAGGAGTTTCATTATTACTGAAGAATAATAATCGTGCTGGAGACGAGACGTGTGTGCTCACATCACATAACTACAGAAACAACTGCTGGATTCACGAATGCAGAAGTGTTTTCTGCTCGAGAGCGACTGTGAGCTTGAGTCACTGAAGAAAGAAACATTCAAGCAGGTTTAAACACACTGTAAACACTCACCTGAAATAACGCTGTTCACGTCGATGTCGTCGTCCTCATCCTTGATACGCAGATACTTCGTAGACTGAGTGAGTCTGAAAAGAAAGAAAAAATCTAAAAGCAATTCCCCACACACACACACACACACACACACACACACACACACACACACACACACAAACACACACACACACACACGTCCATATATGTTTGGACACAGGCACAATTTGTATTATTTTAGCTGTTGACCAAAACACATTCAAGTTACAGTTCTATAATGAATATGGGCTTAAGGTGCAGACTCTGAGCTTTAATTTGAGGGTTTCTCATCACAATTGGAGGAAAGGTTAAGGCATTACAGATCTTTAATATGTACCTCCCTCCTTTTTCAAGGAAACATAAGTAGAATGTTTCATGGACAGATGTGGGCTATTCCTTCATTATTTCTACATCAGTTAAGCAGGTAAAAGGTCTGGAGTTGATTCTAAGTGATTTGTATTTGGAAGCTGTTGCTGTAAACCACATCATGCGGTTAAAGGATCTCTTCATACAAGAGAAACAGACGATTGTTAGGCTTCAGAAACAACACAGATCCATCAGAGAGAGAGAGAGCAGGAACATTAGGAGCCAAATCAACAGTTTGATTCATTCTGAGAAAACAAGAGCGCATCGATGAGCTCAGAAACATAGAAAGATCTGGACGTCCACGGAGGACAACAGTGCTGATGACCAGAGAATCCTCTCCATGACAAAACCCTTCACAACATCCAGCCAAGAGAAGAACACTCTCCAGGAGACAGACACGTCTACAATCAAGAGAAGACTTCACCAGAGCAAATACAGAGGCTTCAGCACAAGCTGCAGACAAGGCCAGACTAGACTTTGACAAAAAAACATCTAAAAAACCAGAGCACTTCTGGAAAAGCATCCTTTGGGCGACTGGAATTAAGATCAACCTGCTCCAGAATGATGAGAAGAAGAAAGTGTGGAGCAGCACTGAGCTGCATGGCTTCAGTGGCTCTGTGTTACTGCGGTTCAGTGATGAAGAGACAGAAGACAGAAGCAGCGGATCCGTTCTGAAGCGTGTAGAGACAAATACAGCAAAGCTGATCGGGCGGCGCTTCAGAGTACAAATACACGATGACCTAAAACATACAACAAAAGCAGTTTCTGAAGGTAAAAAGTGGAATATTCTGCTATGTCCGAGTCAATCTCCTGATCTCGACCCGATCGAGCAGCATTTCACTCGCTGAAGACTAAACTACAGACAGAAAGAGCCACAAACACACAACAGCTGAAGCTTCACAAAGAAGAAACCAAGCTTTTCACTCCAAATCTGGCGAAACTGTCTCAAAGAAGTGAAGAAGACAAATCAAGCTGTAGGAAGTGTATTAAAAGTGCAGTGAAGCCTGCTGTAGAAACACAGAGGATTGATCTGAAAATCCTCCTCTGGCAATGAACGCTCGTCACGCCTCGACATCTATTACAGCTTTAAATCAGACTGTTAATGACGCTTCTCAACACACACACCAGACTCAACGAGAGCCACAGTCTGACTGCAAACGGCTCCGAGCGACTCCTTTATCTGTGGATGTTCAGAGGATGTTAAAAGCCTCCCAAACATTCAGCAATTAAGAGTAAATGAAACATCAATGATTCACGGGCTGCAAGCGGATAAAGAAACAGAAAAATAGACGCATTAAAGTGACAGTTCATCCAAAAATGAAACGGTGTGACTCGTCAGTAACATTTTTATGTATTTTTACAATGTGATACGTGCGACAAACATCTCAAATTCGTAATCATTTACGAATCTGCTGTTATCAACAAAAGATGCACCGAGGTCTTCCTGCGGGTTTCTGACTAAATAAAAGCTCCATCAACATTCATAAATGTTAGTATTGTAATTTTACTGTTGTTCTGTAAAATAAAATTAAAAAGTAAGACAATGATAATGCTAATAATAATTACAACAGCTCTATTAATACATTTATTAGGACATTCACACAGTGTTTGAATTGGGATCTGTAATATTTTCTAATGTTTTAAAAGAAGTCTCTTTTGCTCAGCAAGGCTGCATTTATTTGTACAGTAAAAATACAGGCCTGATTCAAGAAGGGGGTCTCAAAAATGGCTCAAACATATTATTTTAACAATAATTTTAAAGTTAAATTGTGCTTTGTAGGTATAATGTCTGTTAGAATGTTAAAAAATGTTCAGTGTTAAATACATTTTTTAAAATTGTTATTTTGTAATTGATTTTTTCTTCGAAAAGCAAGACAAAACAGTAAAAAGCACATTTTGGCTATTTCGTTTATGCAGTTGTGAAAAAAATTGGCAAAATACATGGGGGGGGGGGACGCGAAAAACTGTGTTTGATATTCGGCCAAGAATTTATTTCGGTGCATCCCTAGTTCATTCTGTCATCATTTACTCTCCTTCAAGTCCTCTATGAGTTTCTTTCTTCTGTTAAACACACAAGAAAAGACACTTTTAGGAATATTGGGAACCAAAAAAAAAAAACGACGGCACCCATTGACTTCCATTGCATTTTTCCCCCATGCTATGGAAGTGAATGGCTACCGCCAACTGTTCAGTTACACAAAGTCTGTTGAACACACAAGAAAAGACACTTTTAAGAATGTTGGGAACCAAAAAAAATTGACGGCACCCATTGACTTCTATTGCATTTTTTCCTCATGCTATGGAAGTGAATGGCTACCGCCAACTGTTCAGTTACACAAACACTTCAAAATCTCTTTTTTTTTTTGTGTTCAGCAGAAGAAAGAAACTCGCACAGGTTTAGAACAACATGAGAGTGAGTAAATGATTACAGAATTGTCATTTTTAAGCAAACTGTCACTTTAAAATTAATTACCCAGCATGATAATATGCAATACCTTGTAAACCTTGCATGCATCTGCCAAATGCATGAAACTAAAGTAAATATATCAGGTTTCTGTCCAACTGAACCTTCAGTCTAAGAGAGAAAATATCCACTCTTTTCTGTTTTGTGTGTTTGTGGTCCTGCAGTGAATAATGAGTGTCAGTGCTGCATTATAACGCATGAGTCAGATGCACCATAGAGCCTCTGTCACACCGCGTGTGTGTGTGTGTGTGTGACGTGACACCGCTAATGAGACACACATCACATCAGACCTGAGCTTCAGAATCAAGCCTCATTCTGAGCCATTAAAGCTGCTGTTAAACACTTACTTCAGCTGAAATCAACAGTCTGTCAGCATTTATGATGCTGTATATAGCAGTGTTTCTGCACAGCTTTTAAAGTCACATTTAAGAGCTTTAAGACACTGTATTAATGCTGTACGCCTATTTAGAACAAACCCATATAATATTCAAATATATCTTGAATATCAAATTAATTTATGAAATTAGCTGAGTTTAAAAGGGTAAGTTTGAAGGTTTAATGTTTTATTCAAAATTGTTTCATGTACCAATCTCTCAAAACATGTGAATTAGAGATCAATCTTTACTATATTTTTTACTTTGAAGCATGCAGCGCTCCAGTGTTATTTTACTATCATTGATCAACTATTATAGTTTCTTTAATATTTTGAATTACATTTTATTCTTCTATTTTAATTCTAAATGTTAAGATTTTTTATTAGTTTTTTAAGGTCTACATAGTTTTTAATTATTTTTACTGTTTAATTTTAGCTGTAATTTTAGTACTTCAGCTTAAACTAGTTGCCAAGGTGACATTTATCATTTAGTTTGTTTTTTATTTTGTAAATATTCTAGTTTTATTTTGCTTTTAAATATTTTATTTCAGTTAATATTTATTTTAAATGAATTTTTATTTATTTAATTTTTTAAGTTCATTTAATTTTGTGTTTTATTTTTTATGGTTTTGGTTAATAATAATAATAATAATAAAAATAATAATAATAATAATATTAAATCCACATTAGGCCATAAACCAATTCCTGTTTTTCCATCCCCAAATTTCAGACCTCTTACAATCACATCTTTTATAATATTTAATATTTTGATATTTAATATTTAAGACTTTTTAATGACTTTAAAAAAAACAATATAAATTTGAGAAAACTGAATTCTAAGAGCTTTTAAGCTAAACAGGGACCCTGTGTACTTTTTGAAGCTTGAAAAAAAGCTGATTATGCAAATTTTGAATGGATGAAAATTTGTGCTCTGAAGATGAAAAAGTCAAAAAAATAACAGATTTTATGGTGAATTAACTCTAAATCAACTGAACTCATCCTTATGCTAGTGCACTCCTAAAACATCACCAAATACCTCTTATACAAATTACATTAAACTAAAGCCCATCTGTAATGTGTCCCTGCAGCACAGAAGCAGTCATAAGCAGCACAGATATATTTGTAGCAATAGACAACAATACACTGTATGGGTCAAAATTATACATTTCTCTTTTATGCCAAAAATCATTAGGATATTAAGATCATGTTCCATGAAGATATTTTGTAAATTTCTTACCGTAAATATATCAAAACTTCATTTTTGATTAGTAATATGCATTGCTAAGAACTTCATTTGAACAACTTTAAAGGAGATTTTCTCAATATTTAGATTATTTTGCTCCCTCAGATTCCAGATTTTCAGATAGTTGTATCTCAGACAAATATTGTCCGATCATAACAAACCATACATCAATGGAGAGATTATCACCTGCTGGGTAAACGAGGTCTCTTCCCGAGGAGCGACGGCGTCAGCGGCTCGTCTTTGAGCTCTTTCTTCAGAATCGCAGGCCGACCGCGCAGACGAGGAGCGCCGTCACACGCCATCATCACCCTGAGACAGACAGACACCTTCAGTGAGTCACGGCTAGCCTCCTCCACTACAACTCAGACTATCAAAACTGTGCTGGTCATCGAAAAAATGCTGGGAAAAATAAAATGGACATATATATAAACCAAACTAATAAACATGACAAAAAGCAAATATTTAAAATTTAAAAAACCTAAAACTAGTAAAAAACACAAAAATGCATAAAATAAACGAAAATTAAATTAAAATGAAAACTGAAAATCTAAAACTAAAAGGCCATACTAGCACATGAATCAGGTTTGAGCAGGTGTTTGTCTGCAGTCGCTGGATTGGTTTCTTGGCGAGAGACGCGGTTTGTCACGACTCCAAGCCTCGGAGCAGATCAGCGCCTCTCTCAAACCTCTGTATAACATCAGCAGTGTAACACGTCTGTTTACTGACTGAACTCCGCGCGCAGAATTAAACGCCGAGAGCGCGAAACCCAGCCCCGATCCAGCGTTAAAATTAAATCATGTTCCGTGAGCTCAGAAAACTCAGAAATACTGCAGAAGAAGAGATCGATAGTGAACGTGCAGACAGAACGAAACCTCGCATAGTGTTTGTCGATCTGAATTAAGCCAGATTGATTTTTTAGATTTTGAAAGTTTATTTAAACCCTAAAAATTAAAATCTGATTCAACATATTTTAATATGCATTATTCGGAACAAAACTTTAACGCAATCATAGCGCATTAATCGATGCATTCAGAACTGGTCACCAGCACTGCGAGTATAACTAACTAAACTAACACAAATAAGCTCAAGATAACGCAGTAAAACGACTAACTGGAAATAAATAACTGAAACCGAGAGTAAAATACATTAAACCTAAATAGCAGTATTTAAAACAAATAAAACTAATGAAAAAAACAAACATTAAACTAAAACCATTAAAAATATTTTTTGTTCATCGAAATAATGCAGAAATAAAACAAAACTATGAATATTAAATGAAAAATTAAACAAAATGAAAATTAGAAGCACTAAAATGTCTAACTTGAAATAACTGAAATGGAACTAAAACTGAAATGAAAATAAATTAATCCTAAATAGTAATATTAAAATAAATAAATAAATAAAAACTAAAACGATTGAAAATGGGGGGGGGGCATAATAACATTAATAAATATTAAACTAAAACTACTTAACTCATAAAAAAAAAAAAAAAGCTAAATAAATTGAAAAAAAATTGAAATTTTTTTTAAAATTAAATTAAACCTGAACAGCAATATTTACAGAAATAATAATAAAAATTACAAGCATATATATAAAAAAAAAAAAAAAAGAAATAAAATAAAATTTTAATTCAAAATATGAATAAAAATGATAACAGTATAATATAAATCTGTGCGACACTAATTCAACTGCTAAACAGCTTTTACACGCTTGATTTTGTGCCACTGATGAGGTTATTTCAGGTCTACACCCAAACCAGTGCATCCGGTGATTCTACAGATCTAATGCAGTTTATATAGAAATGTCTCGAGTCAGATCACAGCTGATAGTATCGGCTGTTAAGGGAGCACTGAACTGCATTGTGGGAGACGGTCTCTCAGGCTCAATCACAGACCTGCTGTCCACATGGCTGATGTCCTCCTTCCCATCCTCCTCCTCCTCGTCCTCCTCCTCGTCTGGACACAGGTGTTTGGTCTTCTGCACAAAGTTGACCGGGATGAAGGTGATCTGCTTCTCTCCTCCGAGCCGGTCGGGAAGCACCACCTCCTTCTTCATGTTCATGTCAGAGTACGGGCAGCCGAAGGCACTGAGGGACACAGAGATGACCACGCGTCACAGTAACACTCTGATCACAGCCTTCAGTGCTGCCAACATACCAACTCTGCTGCCAAAACTACCAACTTTTCACACTACCCTAGCAACTTTTTCTTCCAAAAGCACCCAGCAACAAATTTAGCAATTTTTACAATTTATTTGGCAACTTTTGATAAGTGACTCAGACAATAAAAAAGGCACACATTTTCCATCCAAATTACACAAGAAGAGGAAACCAAAGATGCCTAGCTGCTATTTGTTCAATTTAATAATAATAATAATAATAATAATAATAATAATTGAATAATTGTTAGTTTATGATACACTTTGTTAGTAGCTTGTTCCTGTGGTTGTTGATCAGTCAGTACACTGAGAGAAACATGGAAAAGATGCCAGTAATTTTGCAGGACATTATCATTATCTCCCTGTAATCTGAAAACAATGCGGAATTTAAAATGCAGGTAAAAACCAATTCAGAAAATTCTTTCATATTAACACAGTAGACTGTGGCCTATTTTACAGACTTCTCTTAAGAGTGCAGCACACTAACGAACTACTAATACACTGATTAAAGCATAATTACTGAGAATGTGTCGTATTACTAGTTTACTAGCTGTTAAAAAAACCTGAAATTGT
This sequence comes from Acrossocheilus fasciatus, assembly GCA_036784905.1. NCBI lineage: Eukaryota > Metazoa > Chordata > Actinopteri > Cypriniformes > Cyprinidae > Acrossocheilus > Acrossocheilus fasciatus. The sequence goes on along the minus strand of CM071961.1, from coordinate 26,246,387 downwards.
AATCATTCAAAAGTGTGTTCAATAATTCAATGTATTTAAAAAATACAGTTATTTATATTTTAATATTATTATTTTACAAACAAATCTAAATAATATATTTTTTGTGACAATTTTGTGTCGTGATTGCGTAATAACGTCATTTAGCAACTTTCTCTGAAAACCATTTAATGTCTGTTTACATGCAGTGACAAAATGCCAACGATCAATATTATAGCTAACTAAAACCAAAACAATTAAACATTATTATTAATTAGAAAAAAACTCACTAAAATATAAAAAAAATAAATAAATATAAATTATAAATATAAAACATTTCTAAAATATAAAAACATTTGTGAAAACAACATTTCTCATTTTAAAATTTTTCATTTAACTGTATTTGTTAAAAATAAGTAAAACTGAAATAAAAATTTATAAAAACTATACAGGCACATTATTAAAAAAACAAATGACAAATACACAAAAAATAACCAAAACATTTAACAAAAAAAATAAAATAAATATAAATATATATATATATATATATATATATATATATATATATATATATATATATATATATATATATATATATATATATATACACCATAGCATTAAAATAATAATAGTACATCTAGTATAATGATAATAAAACACTGATCAGTTAAATTTGTTTACTGAAATCCAGTGTTATTTTAGTACTGAGATAATATTTTCATTTTTATAAATATTTTGAATTTGTTTTAAGATTACATTTTCCTTTTTAATGAGTCATTTTCCTGTTTTTTTTTGTTTTTTTTAAATAAATGTCTATATAGTTATTATATTTTAAGTTTTAGTTATTTTAGTAAACTAAATAAAAAATGAGAAAAGTTTTTTCATTACTTTATTTCAGTCAACATTTCTTCATGTCACAATACATTTAAAAAAAAAAAAATAGTATTAATTTTAGTTTCAGTTTTACTTTAGTTAACTACAGTAACCCTGCTGCAATTAATACGAAAAAAAATCATGCAAGTAACCGAAAATTTGATCAAATTAAAAAGTTCTCATCCAAATATCTGTACAGTAGTTACTAGAAGAGGAATATGCTTGCAGCGAATATGTTTATGTAAGACAGATTTCATGTTCTCGCTGCATCTACAGTAATTCTCATCTTGTTCAAGTCAGCAATACGAGGAGGAGGATTTTTTGGCATATTTTCTGATTTGCCAAATCAATTCCACACTGCTGTGCCAAGATGAGCTGATCTCAACACCGCACATGCAGCCGAACTGAGTTTATGCAGATCTGTGCATGCAAACACATTAAAAGACTTTGGTGTGAATTCAGTTCATTACAGCTGATGAAGCAGATGCATTTAATTCAACACATTTCACATGTGTTAACAAGAGTATTAAAGCCATTTCCCACGTCTGAACCCTCAGAGATAACCATTTAACACGTGCTTCTGTATAAGAGCAAATACAGCATGTTCTGACTCCAGATTAAACCTCACAATGCAGAGGTCACCAATCTGATTTAATGCAAGAAAAATGTATATTACTTTAAATGCAATATAAAGTGCTTTGGATAAAATTGCATTGAAAAGAGTGACATTTGGCAAATGCATGAATGTAAAATGTCTTTTCAATGCAATTACAACAAATAACTGCAGCATAAAATAACAGTAGTATGCATGATTTGTGCACTACATTACAAATATTTTGAAGTATTTGAGTGAGAAATAGAAATGTTATATTATATTATATTACATTTAGTGCTGTTGAATGATTAATCGCATCCAAAATAAAAGTTTTAGCTTACATAATATGTGTGTGTGTGTGTTTTTATTATGAATTTTTAAATACACATGCATGTATATATTTAAGAAAAAATGTTATGCTTATATATTAAATATATTTTTATATAATATAAATTAAATGCATGTAAATATAAACACACACAGTACACACATATGTAAACAAAAACTTTTAATTTGGATGCAATTAATCATTCAACAGCACTTATATTACATTACTTTAGACTGCAATTAAGAATTGCATAAATAATGCTATAAGATGAACAGGTTTTTAAAAAGAAACTAAATAATTGAAATATGAAATGATAATTTTATATGTTTCTCATCCTCCGCTATAATACATAATAAGTTCATTTATAATAAAGCATAAATGAAGAAGCTCCAGCAGACGAGGCATTAAGAAGATTATGAAGTCGCTTTGATTACTCATTTTAATGTGTTAAATTATGCATCTATTACATTATGCTTCAGTCGCTGTAGTTTACTGTAATAATGGTTTCAGGCGTCTCATATAAACAGATTCTGAGCGTCAAACTCATTTAACTCTGGAGGACGTTCATTAAAATCCACAAACACGGAAACGCTCGGGTATTGTTCACCTGTCCACCGGATCGCAACGTGACGCTACGCTTCTGCTTAAATAGCTAGTTTTCGTATGCAAATGCATGCAAATACATGTAAATGAGCTTTTAATGAAAGCAGTCCAGTCGGTTTCTAAGCAGAGAGGATTTCGCTGAAGCAAAGCTTTAAAACGCTTCTTTTCTTCCTCTGTCTTGCTCTGTGTAATCAGAAGTGGCTTTCTAAAAAAAGCCGTATCCTTTCACTAAAGGATGGGCGAAATACGTGCTCAATTGATTCTCCGGTGATTATACGGCAGGGAAAGGTGAGCTACAGGAATAGCAGCGCTGCTGATTGCATGCCCATATGAAGGAGAAAACCTAGCACAAAAAATATGGTGCGGGTCGCTGGGGTCCCGGTCGATTCTGAGCTCGTTTACGGCTCGTTTGTGAGCAGATGCTACTGAGAGAAACACTACTGCAGTCAACTCTCTCAAACTCTGACCTACAGCTGCCGAGCCATTCACAGCTGAATATAATTAAACGATTCATCAATTAATCACACATCAACTATGGCTGAGAAATTACTCCTTAAAAGATCATTTAAAGTCATTATTGTGTTAAATAAGAAAAGCATTGAATAGACATTACAAGAAGTCCCTTTTGAAAAAACTTCATACACATAAATGTTTAATGCTACAATTTTGCATTTAGGAATATTTACACCGTTCAGACAAGGCATGAATGTATTTATACCACAATTTTTAAAAAGCAATCAAAATTTGAAATATAAAAAATTAAATGATACTTTATATATGAAACTAAACTGAGTGAGTCATTGAATCACTCATTCAACCAATTTGTTCAAACGGCTGATGCATTCAGATATGAAGCGTAAATGAATCACTGAATCATTTGATTCATTCAGTAATGAATCACTGCTGTGTGTCGCTCAACAGTTCTGCTGTGGCTCTGATTGGAACTAGTTTGTTTTATTTGCGATACGGTCTTTAAAATGTAACACGACATGAACATCGTTTACTGAACTGCTGTATAAATCAGTATCACATTTGCACTGGTGCAGATATTGGGGAAGAACAGCATTTCATATTATATAAATATAAGAGGGTCATTTATTTTTTTGCGCTCATATCTTGAATTTTAGGCTCATATAACTGCATTTTAATAGACTTCATCACGCAGTCCTGCATCACGATCATCAGACACTGCGTCAGTGTAAGAGCTGTACGGGGCGCCGCATTAAACGTGTGTAAATCAAGTTATTATTTCATTATTATTCGCACCAAATTAATGCATTAAAAGAAACCCCGATCAGAGCTTTGGAGGATTTCATGCAGCTCTAAAACCAGACACACTAGTTATATGTATATTTATCAACCATATTCTACTACTTGTCTTATTCACTCTCTCCTGCTTATATGTGTCGCTGGGGTATATTTGCAGCAATAGCCAACAATACACTGTATGGGTCAAAATTATCCATTTTTCTTTTATGCCAAAAATCATTAGGATATTAAGATCATGTTCCATGAAGATATTTTGTACACTTCCTACCGTAAATATATCAAAACTTCATTTTTGATTAGTAATATGCATTGCTAAGAACTTCATTTGAACAACTTTAAAGGTGATTTTCTCAATATTTAGATTTTTTTGCTCCCTCAGATTCCAGATTTTCAGATAGTTGCATCTCAGACAGATATTGTCCAACAAACCATACATCAATGGAAATGAAGACTGAATGATGGTTCAGGTGTGTGAGAGCGTCTCACCTGTGGTGTCCGGTGTATTTTGCTCCTTTGATGTGGCCGATGCCCCTGCAGCCCGGGGTTGGACACACACCCTGCGTCACGGAGCTCTTCATTTCTGACAGCCCTGCGTGAGCTTCAGAAACACACACACACACACACACACTATGAGTGCGGGACAACAGCCTGCAGTAGAAATTAGTTTGTACAGCATTACTCATCCTCACACACACACACACACACACACACACACACACACACACACACTCACACTCTCTCTCTCTCTCTCTCTCTCTCACACACACACACACACACACACTCTCACTCACACTCTCTCTCTCTCTCTCTCTCTCTCACACACACTCTCTTTCTCTCTCACACACTCTCCTTCTCTCTCTCTCTCTCTCTCTCACACACACACACACACACACTCACTCTCTCTCACACACACACACTCTCTTTCTCTCTCACACACTCTCCTTCTCTCTCTCTCTCTCTCTCTCTCTCTCTCTCTCACACACACACACTCTCTTTCTCTCTCACACACTCTCCTTCTCTCTCTCTCTCTCTCTCTCTCTCACACACACACACACTCTCTCTCTCACACACACACACACACACAGATGATAATAGCACTTCATACATCATACTAAACACAGTAAAACTTCACATCTCTCAGGTCAGGCCAGTAATTCATCATGTGATCTATAAATGTGGCATAATGGGAACACACACACACACACACACACACACACACACACACACACACACACACACACACACAAGCGGATCATTTTACTTCCCACGCTGCTCGTTCATAACCAGTGTCATTTTAGTATTATTTTAGTTAAGCTAAATGTATATGACAAATTTTGCCTTGGCAACTCGCTGAATTAAAATGTGTTTTTTATATTTTTCTTTTTTAAATAAAATATTTTCTATATTTTACTTTTTTGTTTGTTTTTAAAGTAAGAACAAAGATGCAAATAAACAGTGGTCTGATCGAGAGCAGCGAGTGATTCCGTGTTTGATTATCATCGAGTCAGATCTGTTATAAGACCATCAGATTTTTCCCGAACCGTTATCTAAACGTTCATATAAGACACAACAGATTATGCTTGTGTGAATCTGGCCAAGACATATTTTGCAATAATGTATTATGCATGTGCTTTGCGAATGTCAGCGTGTTCGTTTTGTTTTCATCAGCATGGGTTTGAAAATCATATTTCACTGGTTTCATGTCACGGAGAATTCAGTATGAATATTCACAAAGCTGGAATACTGCGCTTTGCAACAATAAACCTACAGCTTGAGAAGCAGCCGCAGTCGTTTAAAACAAGGTACACCTCTCAGAAAACATACAAATAAAGCTCATTTTAGATGTTTAATTATTATCTGGAGCATCGGGATCACTAGACGAGGGCCTAATGAACGCATTTCGAATTCCACCAAAATTTACATTTTTCCTTTCTTTTGCAGTCACACTCATTTTGCCAGCACGGCTCACAGATGCAGGATCTGAAGCAACTCGAACCCTGGTCCTAGCGTGTGTGGTGTGACTGTGAGAGCAAGCGGACTCACGGAGCGGAGGTTCGAGCGCGTGACCCGTTCTGGAGCACCAGCCCATGGGGTGAAGGTCCGGCAGGTCTGAATCCACCCAGAAATCAAACTTCTCATGCCAGCCGTCAAAATGCACCTGAGCAACAATAAACCAAACCACAGCAGATCAGCATTCATTCAGATTCAGGTTCTCTTAGTCTGAAAATAAATGAGTAAAGGAATTATTTGGTAACACTTTATTTTAAGGAGTCCTTGTTACACGTTACATGTACTTCCCATTATAATAACAATTAATTATGTATAATTACATGCAAGTAACATCAGGAAGATTTAAATTTTGAAAGGGTTGAATACTTTTATTCATCAAGGACGCATTAAATTGATCAAAAGTGCCAGTAAAGACATTTATAATGTTACAGTAGATTTCTGTTTCAAATAAATGCTGCTCTTCTGAACTTTCTGTTCATCTGTGAATCATGAAAAATAAAATGCATCACAGTTTCCACAAAAATATTGAGCAGCACGACTGTTTTCAACATTGATAATAATCAGAAATGTTTGTTGAGCAGTAAATCAGTATATTAGAATGATTTCTGAAGATCATGTGACACTGAAGACTGCAGTAATGATGCTGAAAATACAGCTGCGCATCACAGAAATAAATTACAGTTTAACACATATTCACATAGAAAACAGCTGTTTGAAATCATAAAAATATTTTACATTTTACTGTATTTTTGATCAAATAAATTGAGGTTTGATTAGCAAATTGTTTAAAAAAAAATCTTAATTATTCCAAACTTTTGAATAGTACAGTAGGTGTACAGCTCTGCTCACGGATATCTAGTCAAAACTCAAAAACAATCTGACATCATGAGCTCATGTGACCGATATAAAGACTAGAAATGATTTGGAGAGATGGATGATTTAAAATAAGGGTAAATGTAAACAGTAGATCATCAGTCCCTTTGCTCTTACTTTAAAACCATCAAGTCTAATGTTGTTTATCACGAATGTTCACATGACTAAATCAAAGACAGCAGATGATTTGGTCAGTCAGGCTGTGACTAGAAGCCCGACTCTTCCTCACTTTGACTCTGTAGTCTTCTGTGTCGGTGATGGTGGCCACGCGGATCAGCATGGGGTTTCGTCTGTCCACCGCCTCCAGCTTCATGTGCGTCTGGAAGCCATGTGGAGGTCTCTGCAGGAACACAGAGCACTCAGAACACCGCCGCACTCCTCTACCGTCACGTATTATATATATATATATATACACACACACACATATATGTGACCCTGGCCACAAACCAGTACACGCACACACGCGCACACGCACACACACACGCGCACGCGCACACGCACACACACGCACACACGCGCACACGCACGCACGCACACATATATCTATACATATATGTGACCCTGGACCACAAAACCAGTCATAACTGTCAATTATTCAACATCATCTGAAAGCTGAATAAATGATCTCTCCATTGATGTATGGTTTGTTGGACAATATTTGTCTGAGATTCAACTATCTGTAAATCTGGAATCTGAGGGAGCAAAAAAATCTAAATATTGAGAAAATCTCCTTTAAAGTTGTTCAAATGAAGTTCTTAGCAATGCATATTACTAATCAAAAATGAAGTTTTGATATATTTACGGTAAGAAATTTACAAAATATCTTCATGGAACATGATCTTTACTTAATATCCTGATGATTTTTGGCATATATCCATGTTACTTAAGACTTACTTAGGGTACAGGGTCACACATGCATTATATATATATATATGTCAATCTATATGTGCCAATAATTGTGTCCAATGTGTATTAGAGAAAAACATTTATTTCATAATGATATTTCCCCCCCATTTTAAATTCTTATTATCCAATGAAAGGTTAGATTTTTGTGAATTTTTAAAATAAAAGATCAAAAGCATTAACAATGCAGAGTGTTGTCACAGCACTTGTGTATCGTTGCTCTTTTGTTGGTTTTGATTGCTTCTATTGGCTCATTTGTAAGTCGCTTTGGATAAAAGCATCTGCTAAGTGACTAAATGTAAATGTATTATGAACTATGAAACGCATCTCACCACACTGAAGGCTTGACTGGGAGCCGCAGACGCAGCCGTGTCCTCCATGTATTCCTCCCAGACGAAGTGCTCTGGGTTCGGGTGTCCTACAACAATCACAACACACACATAAACACAGCTCCGCTTACACCGAGCTCACAGCTTTACACTCGCTTTACCCTCATTTCTTCACAGTAACATGTGCAACACAACAGACACAGGTTTTGCAGTATAATAAAGAATAAGAAAATTAAAACATTTTTGGATGAACCTCAAGAAACTACAGAACATATCTGGGTCAAATAATAAGAAATTACAATAAGGTTCGACATTGAACTAAAAATGAAAAATACTTCTACAGCCTTTATTAATCTTAGTTAATGTTCATTTCTACATTTAAAAAGTTCATGCAAAAGTTGTGTCTGTTAATATTATGTAATGGATAAAAATGTATAAATATAGTAACAAACAACTTAACTTGCATTAAGTAAAGTTAACAGGACCTTACTTTAAAGTGTCACCTAAAATTATATTATATTACATTATATTATTAGTTAACTTAGTTGCATTAAGTAAAGTTAACTAACAGGACGCAAAATTATTATATTGTTAGTTAATGCATTGACCAAAGTTATCTAATAGGACCTTACTTTAAAGTGCTACCCAAAATTATGTTCTATTATATAATATATGAGCTCTGAAAGCAGCAGTGTTTATATTGAATGTGATTTTTCATGTGTGCAGTTTATCAGTTGTTGTCCCATTTGCTTCTACAGCGCTTGAACACAGACTGCTTCATAATAATAAACCGGAAAACAGAATCAATTCTGTTATTAAATTCTACATCTGTGCAGGACGGCTTCATTCATCAATGTGCATTTAATTACAACTCACACTGGGTAATTAGTGTTTGACAGTGGCAGGTTACAGCCGCAAATAAATGAGTCTGAATATAACGAGCCGATACACGATGTTGACGAGATCTGAGCGCGAATATAAAGTCGTCTCATGTGGAACCGCAAGAGTTTGTCCTCCAGATGAGCAGCTTTACTGAGAGCGCTCTAAACGCTTCTGCATGTAACGATGTCAAAATCTCACGACACCATATTATTGCAATATGAAGTCCACGGTGCGATATTTAAAAGGAAACAAAAAACTCATGAAGTATTGGGGGAAAAAAGAAAACTGTGTACACTTTTAAATTAAATTCTTTCTATACTTCTTTCCTAATTTCTACACCTGAAAGAGATATTTTGAATTTGGACTCATTTAAACGGCTCGCTGTCAGGATTCATGCTGCACTTTAGGCTTTTATTTTGAAGGAAAACTCCAGCTTCATGACCCAAAACAAATATATTTGAAAAACTACACTTTTGACCCGGAAGACCTAGTTTCATATCGTCATGTATCAAGACAGTTTTGCTATCACGATATCGTGACACAGGTGATATGATCAGACCCCCAGCACGCAGTCCTGAAGAGACGAGGAGCATGAGCTCACCCTGAGGAGCCGTGAGCGGCCGGCCGTGATCCTGACACCAGCCCACCGGGTGAATATACGGGCTGCTGGCGTCACACCTGAGGACACAAAACACACCGCACTCAATCACTGACCTTTTACTTCTAGATTTTCAGCTTTAGTTTATTTCAATTTGAGCAATTTTGTTATACATTTTCAGCATTTTTATTATTATTGTTTTTGGAATATTTAGCTTTCATTTATTTTTCATTTCAGTTTAGCTTTTATTTATTCGCAGTTATTAATTTTAGTGATTTTTTATACAATTATAGTTTTTATTAATATTTTGAATTAACTTGTATTTTTATATTCTAATTTTTAGTTTAAGCAACTTTTTAAAAAAATTTATATTTATCTTTAATTGATTTCATTTTAGTAGCGTTATGTGCTTTTTGTCATTTTTATTAATTTCTATTTCTATTTCTTTTCAGTTTTCATAATTTTGCTGTTTTTTATGAAATATTTCTATTTCGAATTTAATTTATTTTATTTTATTTGACTTGCAGTAATTTTAGCACTTCAACTTCAACATATTTTATTTCAGTTACTTGCCAAAGCAACATTTCTATTTTAAATTTGATATTAATTTAATATTTATATTTTACTTTATTTCAGCTATTTTAATAGTTCTATTCAGTTAATATCAAACAGCTGCATTGACATTATCCCACATCCAATGATATTTTAGTATTATTCATATACTACTATAGTATTCATCATTAAAATTTTGAATTAGCTTTCATTTTAATTTTAGTTTAGTGCTTTTGTCATTTTTACTTATTTAAAAAAAAAAAAAAATCTATAAATCTGTAATTAATTTTTTTATTTCAGTTTTAATAATTTTCCACTGAAGAAAAACTAAAGTGCAACCAATAATGTGAGGCTTGTTTATTTCTGTATATTGCGCTTCAGTGGTATGACGGAGCGTGTGAGTCTGTTCTTACACACGCAGCTTCTCCTGCTGGACGCAGACAGTAATAACACGCTCTCAGACTCCATGTTGTTTCTGCTCTAATCCATTTATAGCTGCTGTGTGAAGGGACGGACGCATCTCTCTGTGTGGGCCGGACTCTAATTTTACCTCGTCTTCCTCTCCAGGGCCTTTCATGAGCAAATCCCAGCAGTGAGGCGATGCGGTGCGTTATGTAAAACACACACACGCATGCATACACGAATCAATCAGGCCTCATAAACACACCTTACATAAGCAGGAGCGGATATTACTGCGATACTATTAATGTGCTGGAGAGATGATGATGATGATGAAGATCAGAGAACACACTAATGCTGTCAGAATATCACACACACTTCCATCACATCAAGCCTCCTATAAATAATCATCGTTATGCTGCTGTGATCCCTCTTCTTTCATCGGCCCTGATCTCACACCTTTTTAAAATCCATTATGGGTTTTGCATATTTGGGCACTTGAACAGATTATATACATACAGCTTTTATCACTCATACTTTAAATGAGCATTTGTTAAAAATTTCAATTTTTTTATTTTATTTACATTTTTCGATTTTGTTATGTGCTTTCGTCATTTTTAGCCATTTGTAAATTTATCTTTAATTTAAGTTCGATTTTAATCATTTTGTTATGTGCTTTTGTCATTTATATTAAATATTTCAATTTATCTTCATTTTATTTCAGCTTTAGTCATTTTCGTACTTTTTAATATTATTACATAGATCCAATTTATTTGATTTCACTTCTAGTTTTAGTTAAGGTTTACTTTTTTATTTACAGTTATTAATTTAATTTAATTTAATGATTCAACTTAAACTTTAGTATTATTTATATACTACTATAGTTTATACTCAAATTTTAGATTTTATTTTTATATCTTCAGGTTTAATTTTAATTGCATTTTTAGTAATTTTCTTGTTTGCTTTTGTCATTTTAACTCATTTTATATTCATATTTATCTTTATTTTATTTCAGTTTTTTTAAATGTAGTACAGATACATGGTAACATTGCTTCAGAGAATACCACGGTATTACCATGATATAAGTGGATTACAGAGGCATTTTCCTGTACAACCTTTAGTGCTGGGCAATGATTAACTGCATCCAAAATAAAGGTTTTTGTTTACACATATATGTGTGTGTGTGTGTGTGTGTGTGTGTGTATTTATTATGTCTATATAAATACACAAACATGCATGTATATATTTAAGAAAAATATGTTATGTTTATATATATATATATATATATATATATATATAACATATAAGTATTTTTAAAATATATACTGTATGTGTGTGTCTTAATGTACATAATAAATATACACAGTACACACATAAATTATATATACAAAAACCTTTATTTTGGATGCGATTAATCGTTGCCCTGCACTAATAACCACATAAAGGTGGCATGTTACACAACTAACATTACTTTGAGGGGTTAGTTAGTTATTTGAGGGGTTAGTTAGTGTTCCTAACCAGTAGTCGTAGGTGTCGTCCCAGTTGTCGAAGTGCACTAGGAAGCGTTGGTCCACGATGTCGGCGACGCTGGCCACACACACCAGACACGGGTTCTTACGGTCCACCGCCTCCAGCTTCATGCCCACCGCAAACACCGAGCCGCTCGACGCCTGTGACGAGAAGCCGCTCGTTAGGGACATTCACAGCTTCTCTAATCAGTGTTCAGATGAGTCCTGAGTACTGACGGACTCACGCTGCTCTGGGATCTGAAGAGGTTCTTTGGTGCCGCTTGAGCATTACAGGCCTCCAGATATTTCTCCCAGTTAAACTCGTTCGGCTTGTAACCTGACCACACGACATTACAAATCAGGCAAAACACAAACACTAAACACACCCGGGACACATTTCACCTTACAATCTAAAGAAAAAAATCAAGGAATAATATTTCACATAAATACAAAGCATGAAGAATAATAATTGAACATTTCTCAAACCAGATGCTTGCTGCAGCGATTCCCATTACTGCAGTAGTTTTATTTACAGTATTAAATGAATTAATAAATAATAAAATAAACAAATAAATAAAACAAAGAGGTAACTATTTAAATCAGAATAAGCTGAAAAATGTACAACAAATGGTGCAATTATTTTTTCCAGAAAAACATCTAAACTAAATTTACGTAAAATGAGCAGATTTTTCAGAGGAAATACATTAAATTAACTGTTCTTCTTATAATTATTATCATCTTGTTTTTAAACCTTTGGGTGGATGGAGTTTGTGTCCCGTCGACTCGCACCATCCCACCGGTTTGATGTCAGGAGAGTCGGCGTTTACCCAGAAGTCATAGCACTCTGAGTAACCATCGATATGGAGCCGCAGACGGAAGCCAATCACCTTCAACAACAACAGCAAGAATCTCAATCTCAAGCAAACACGTCAACATGATGCTGAACTCACCGCGATACTCTAAACAAGCACAAACACGCACAGATCCATCTGAACACAAAGATATTCATTTTTATACATTTCTGCATTGTTTTATGCATTGCAGCGATGCATTCTGGGACATCCTCCTCTCTGAGGAATACATGTGACGCTACGTTAAAATCTGCTTTTTGTTTATAATTTAAAGCAATGACAACGACTACAGCTACATTCATCATGAGAAACATTAAATAAATGACAAGTATATACAAACATCAAACAAAAACAAAATACATTACAAAGGGTTTAGTATATAGCTATAAATAAAAATGTAAATTTAATTTAAAAAATAAATAAATCACCTTTCATTTCATTAAAAACCTTGATAATACTTTGCTTGAAGCTGTTATGCATAATGCATTATAAAGGTATGTATAACAAAGCATTATATTTTATACAAGTTACTGTAATCAAAAATAAATGCATTATAATATTAGCATATTCCGTGTTACATCTAAAATTAGTTTGTCATGTGTTTTATTGCATTAGGGTTAGGTTATGTCTCAAGATGTAACAAAGAATAGATAAGAATTATAACTGGTTACAATTATTCATGAGAGCAGATTCAGACAATGCATTATAAGGTGCATTAAAAGGTGTAATTAATGCATCAATTACCAATGTGATGCTTTTAATTATGCATGCAGGTTAAGTGTCAAAATCTTGGTAACACATTAGTTAAAGCCTTTATATACACAATGCATTATAAAATTATTTCAAGCATTAATTATGTCTTGTCATGCATATTATAATGCATTGTTTGATACTTGAATTATTGTTACAATACATTATAACACTTATCTCTTCACAGAAAGGATAATGCATTAAACCACAACAAACAACCAATGCATATTAACTTTGGTTACAGTTATTTATGCAATGCTACAATGCATCACAATGCACGTTATGAATACCTTTATAATGCATCACACATACAGGCGACTAGTGAAGTCTTTGAGTGCTTAATGACAGTAAGAGAGCGAGTAACAGCAGTGACGAGAGCGGTTCTGACCTCGGCCACAGACAGCACACAGAACATGGACGGATGCAGCGGGTCGATGCCTTCCAGCCTCATCCCCGCCTTAAAACCATTCCTGCTGTCAGGAAACGCCTGGAACTAGAAGAGAAGACACAAGCGCTCAGAGACACGGAGAACCATCGAACGTCTTCGAGGAGTTGCCATGGCAACTGCCTCCCGTGTTTCCGAGGGGAGCAGATGTCCAGTCGCATCCCTTCAGGAACAATCAGAGCACATCTGTATCCACCAATGACTTCATGTCCTACTATTACATTACATTCTAGTCTCTCTAAAACAGTCGTGGCATTTATGCATCTGGCAGACGCTTCTAATCAAAGCCACTTGCACTGCATTCAAGAAATAAATTGGATCAGTTCATGCATTCACTGGAAATCAAACCATCATAAGTCTGCACTTAAAGACTCATTTTACACATCAATACAACCAAAGTGAATTTTAAGGAATTTCTTCATCAGATTTGTAGAAATGTGTCTCTGCATCAGTGTCTCAGCAATGGATGCTCTGCAGTGAATGGGTGCCGTCAGAATGAGAGTCTGATAAAAACATCACAATAATGCACAGCACTCCAGTCCATCAGTTATCATCTGGAGAAGACAAAAGCTTTAAAATTTTGAACTGTTTTGTGTTGTAAACGCTGCTTGATCTGCAGATTTCTCTCCTGATTCAGACCAGAACACTTCTTCACTGGAGGAAGCCTTATTTTATTTAAAAGCATCTTAATGCTGGATTTGTTTCAGCTTTTGTCTTCTCCAGATGTTAACTGATGGACTGGAGTGCTGTGGATTATTGTGATGTTTTTATCAGACTCTCATTCTGACGGCACCCATTCACTGCAGAGCATCCATTGCTGAGACACTGATGCAGAGACACATTTCTACAAACCTGATGAAGAAACACACCTTTAAACATCTTGTAGAAATGCATTTATAACATTCATTCTAACATGCTAACTTCTCAACTACAGGATCTTGACTCCCTACAATTCATCAGAGCAGAAGCTGCTGTAGTTCCTCAGTATTTGTGTGTGTTTTCCAGTACAAATATCTAAACATTTTTAACTCAAAAAAAGCAAAATGACAAAAGAATTCTTATTTCCCAATAAATTAATCAAATTTAAGTGAGTTTGTGATAAAAAAAAGGCAAAAATGTGTGTGAACTGGATTTCTCTAAACCCACTGGAATATATTCTTTCTTGTTTTAATCACACACTCACTTCATTTTGATTCATTTCTTAGACTTCTTGTTTTATGTTGTTTTGCATCTCCAGCAGATGAATCATGATTTAAGGATGTTTGGATATTTTTACTGGAAACAAAAGCCCGTTTCCACCGCAGGAACTCGGTGTGTTTCCACCGCACGAACCGGGATCTAAATAAAGTTCTGGGTAAAAACCTGCTCCTCAGAAAGTCCCTGCTCACGAGGAAGCACTTTTTCAAAGGTCAGGAACTTTCGGGGTGGGACTTCACTGCCAGAAATGATTTTCTTCCTCAGTATTCTTGTCTTGTTTTCTAGTATAAACATTTTGTCTTATTGAAAATACAGTGCATGAACATCACGAGTTTAACAAAACGTTTTTTCCCCAAAATTCCATGTTTTTCCATTTTAAATTAACTTCCATTTTCGGAATTCAGTTTTAAAGGTTAATAAATTTAATAATTACTTGAAATCAGGAAATGAATACAATTTAACAACAAATTATTAAAAGTTAAACAAAATGGCATCTTTAAGGCTGCATGAAATTAGCCCCCCTCCCCCTCCCCCCAACAATTCAATTTTATTTTTTCCCAAATTCCATGCTGTCCTTAAAATCAACCCCCCCCCCCAATTCATTTATTTCCCTGTTTTCAATTTTCTGGATTCCGTTAAATTAAGTTTTAGTAACCATGTCTAATTAATTTAAATAATGAAACTTATACAATTTAACAACTTATTTAAAAAAAATAAAAATAATGAAAAAAATAAAATAAAAATAATAATAATAATAATTACAAATTATTAATTTAATTTTTAGGGCTCTATGAAATCAGTTAAATTAATTTTTAATTTTTCTGGATTCTGTTTTATTGCTTTAATTACATTTTAATAACCCAAAAATGTCTGATCAACTGAATTAATAAAACTTTAAAAGAAAACGTAATAATTTAGTAATTTTTTTTCCAGAAATTGTGTCTGTTTTAATTGTTCCAAATTTAAGTTTATTTATTAAGAAAAACGGTGGTATTTAAATGAAAGCATGAACAATTAGCTATTTAATTACTTTTAAAATGCAATTTAAAATCCATGATTCTCTGAGGTTCAGGAACCGTACAGCCGTGCGTCCCAGAGTAACACGGTCTCTTTGTGTTGAGAGTAACTCAGAGCTGATCCTGGAGGAGTAGTATATATTTATTTAATGCCATGTCAGCATCTTAGGCTATTTTCATAACAACATGCTGATCCTGGATCAGCGGCCTGTACCTCAGTGAAGAGCTGCAGAGGAGCGGCTTGAGATCGCTCGTCCTCCAGATACTGATCCCAGGACCACGGCTTCTTCTTACTGCTCACCGCTGCGGAAAACACACGCAAATGTGACCCTGGACCACGAAACCAGTCAGAAGACTGAATAAATAATCTTTCCATTGATGTATGGTTTGTTACGATCAGACAATATTTGAAAATCTGGAATCTGAGGGTGCACTAGATAATATGAAGCCAAACTCATCGGCACAGTGTGTGTTTCTATAAAGCATGTAAGAAGATGCTATTTCATACCTTGTGAAGTAGAAACTTTATTCTTCATCTTTGTGGTTTCTTCTTTGGGTCGCTCCTGAGAAGAAGCAGAAAGTCTCATCAGTCACTGAAGGTCAGAGGTCAGGGGTCAGAGGTCACTGTACTCACACGCAGACTGTACTCGTCTGACACGCTTCTGGGGTTCAAACCGTGTTTCTTTCTCTTGCGGTCCTCACTCTGCATCATTAGAGATCAGATCTGCAGAAATACAGGAAAAATCTGAAATATTATTATAATGTAAAACAGCTGTTTTCTGTGTGAATATGTGTTAAACTTGATTGAAAAAATTATTTTCAGCATCATTACTGCAGTCTTCAGTGTCACATGATCTTCAGAAATCATAATAATATACTGATTTACTGCTCAACAAACATTTCTGATTATTATCAATGTTGAAAACAGTCGTGCTGCTCAATATTTTTGTGGAAACTGTGATAGATTTTATTTTTCAGGATTCACAGATGAATAGAAAGTTCAGAAGAACAGCATTTATTTGAAATAGAAATCTACTGTAACATTAGAAATGTCTTTACTGCCACTTTTGATCAGTTTAACGCGTCCTTGATGAATAAAAATATTAATAACATTAAAAAAACACTTGAAACACTGACACCAGGACAGAATGTTGATGTTTGGCTCCTTGTAAAGGAGTATTTAGCTCTGCTGGTTAACTGAACGCTGACTGTTTTAGAGTCTGTGACTCCAGCAGACCTCGTTAAGGCCGGTTTGCAGCGAGCTGGATTTCCCAGAAGGCCGTTCAAAGCGACTGCGATGGATTACAGAGTTTAGAGAGTCACTCCTGCAAACGATCTCACTTCAGCTCACATCACACCCGCGGCTCATCCGGACGACGAGCTAGCTACTCTCACAGAAGCGCTGCTGCAGTCAGCCCGGGCGAGACGTCAACTAGACGGTTGTTGTTGGGTAACTAGTAAAGGATAACCATTTTGGTTATTAAAAAACAACAACACCTAATTTTTCGCGATTTTTCTAGCAAAAAAAAATTGGATCGTGATTTTAAATCCTAAAAGAGCTCCAGGTTTGCTGCACAATTTCACCCAAAAATTATATATAGCATAAACATGCATTGATTTAATTATTTTAACTAGTGATATATATATATATATATGATTTAAAAAAAATTAAACAATAAGAAATATTACCATTGTAATGTAAAATATATAATTTACACTTTTTAAAGTTACATTTTTTTAAAATTATTTATTATTATTATTACAAATATTAAACAAAATAAGCAATACTACTATTGTAAAGTACAATTAAAGTAAAGTACAATTTTTTTTCATTTCCAAATGTTAAACCACAGAGCTTATTCAGATTTTATGGTTGTTGACAAATTTACACAGAGATGCTTATGTAAATATTTATATGCATGTTTTTAGCAATCAGTGTTATTAACAGATGCTTGACTCTGGGGGGAAAAAGTTTGTGCATAGAATTACTTTAATAATCACAGTGGTTTGATAATTTTGTAAATGCAGTTTTACTGTAATCAATCTTTGAGTAACTAAATGAGCATGACCTCTGGCTGGAGTGAATGTGTTCTGACGGCTCTTAATATTTCATGACATGAGCGAGAACTGCATCATCACAGCATCTGAACCTTCATCAGATAAATCAGATAAATCAGAATGAGCGTCACACGGATGAACTGACCGGCTGCTGTCCGCAGTCAGGGGTTCAGCCCGAACGCATCCCGCTCAAACACAGGCTTCATCTGCCCCGGATCACGCAGAACACCCACAGGACCTGAGAGAGACCAGCCACATCAGATTACTGCACATACACCCATCAGACCAGAGACACGTCACAAACTAAAACCATTAAAAACAGGCTAACACTTTTATAACTTTAAATAAAATATAGGTTAATATAAAATATATTTTAAAAAAATTTAACATTTTATCTAGTTGTCAAGGCAACATTACTCAAGGCATACTTTTCATTCAGTTTACCTTCAAGTACTAAAATAACAAACAAAAATTAATAAAAACCATATAGACATTAAAAAAGACAAACAAAAATTCTAAAACTTTAAAATTAAAATAAAAACTAATCAAATCACATTAATAAAAACTACAGACATTTTAAAAAAATACAAAAAATGAGAATTTAAAAATAAAATAAAAACTAATTTATAAAAAACTACAGACAAAAACTCTACAAAAAAAAAAATCTAAAACTTTAAAGTTAAAAGGAAAATAAACAAAAACTAATTTAAAAAAATAAAAACTAATACAAATTTTAAAAAACCTACAAAAAATTTCTAAAACTTGAAAAAAAAAAATCTAATTTATAAATTATAAACAAAAATAATAACAGTATCTCAATGATACTAAAATAAGACTGGTATGTAAATGAGCAAGACTTCTTGGGAAATGAACAGCAAGATGTTTCACACGGCAAAACCTGATTATGACATCTGTGGAAATAAAAACCCAATCAAGCATAAACATGAAGGTCTAATCTTCACAATCACTCCTGAGACGTGTTTCCAGGAGCCGGAGGATCCGACGGGGGCCCTTCAGAAAGACGCTGACGCACGGGAGACGAGCGAGTCACGGACTGACACACCAAACACTGAACTGCAGCCAAACGCCTCGCGCTACATAAACATCAGCCTGACAGCGTGCCGCAAAACGCCTTTAAATCTACTAAACATAGTGCCCACATTCTGAAATATGCAACCAAATGCGTTACAATTATAACAACATTTTTCCATTTCTGTTTCAAGAACGCAATGTTCGTCTGGGTTTCTGAACATTTAAAAAACAACAACAAGTTACATCATTTACTGGACAAGGGTTTAAAAAAACAAAAGTTTACTCAGTTTCTATGCAATAAAATATATATTCATAATAAAAATACCCAAGCTGTTTTAATATTTTATTATAGTGCTGTCAAACGATTAATCACATCCAAAATAAAAGCTGTTGTTTACATAATGTGTGTGTGTGCTGTGTATATTTATTAAGTATATATAAATACACACACATACATGTATATATTTAGGAAATGTATGTTGTGTTTATATATATATTTATAATATAATTCATATAATTGTAAATGTATACATGTAAATATTTTCAAAATACATACTGAATGTGTGTCTTTATATACACATAATAAATACACACAGAACACACACACACACACACATATATATTATGTAAACAAAACTTTTATTAATCATTTGACAGCACTATTTTATTATTAACTGGATTACTAAACCAGATTTACAAATCTGAGGATTTTTCATATATCCACGTTTTCCAAGAAAAAAAAAAAAAAAACAGTTGTTAAGAAGGAAGGAAGAAAGGAAGGAATTTTTACAAAAATTACATTATATGCACAGACACTTTAAATATTATATTCTTCTATACGCTTAAAAAAATGGATTTGTATTTTTACAAGTATAAAATCTAAAAAAATAAAATAAAAAAAACTTTAATAAAGATATGCATAAAAAAAATGCTTCTCTTATTTGAGATCAAGTCATGGTGTGTCCCTTGGAAGTGTGCTGAGGCCCTCTAGTGGACCCCGGACCCCTGGTTTATATCTGCTAATGTCTACGTGACAGTAATAGTGAATATATCACACCTACAGTGATCATTTACACAACGGCCTGATGGGAAATAAACCCTGACACGACACGCTTCAGACAGAAGAGGAACGCTCAATACGAATCAATCGAGATGAAATCAAAGTGCAGACTTGAAGCTTTAATTCAAGGGGTTGAACAAAAACATTTTACAAAACTAATTTCAAGCATTTAAATCCAGAGATCAGCCAAAAATAAAAGCTCTTAAGAATAAATATTTCGATCGAAAGCTGACCCTAAATAACACGTTCAGGTCCTTCTAACTTCACAACTTTGCAAATGCTTTAAAAGCCTCAAAATATGCATCATTTATTTAAATATAAATTCACATTTAAATATAATTATATATATTTTTAAATGATTTCATTTCAGCTAGTTGCCAAGGCAACACTTCTCATTTTTGCTTAGTTTAAGCTGATGTACTGAAACTGAAATAAAAACTATATAGACATATTTAAAATAATAATAATAAAAATGAGAAAAGCACATTACAAAATGACTAAAACATGAAAACGGAATGTATAAAAATAATTTATACAAATGTCAGAATGTTAAAAAGCGGTTAAAAAACATTTATCTTCTGCTGATATTTAATGTTTGTTTGACAGAGAAGGAAACACGAGCTCGTTTGAAATATCAAACTAAATCACAGCCCTGCGTCTTCAAAAACCTGATAATCTCCGAAAACATACCGTACAGTTATTTCACAAGCGAGAAAGAGCAGAACTCAGAGCCCAAAAGAAGCACGAAACGAGTATTTGATTTCATTTTAAAATTGAACTTACAGTCTGCAAAGGAGTGGAAAAATATGTTCAAATACTCCGTTTAATGTCAAAGAACTTTTTCACCAAAATCTGTGATTTACTTTATCAAGCTCATGTTTATAATTATGCCAATAATTAAAGTCAAGATTAGACGTACAATAACGTCACGCATGTGAGAATGGGCTGAGAATTGAACAGATCTTTGTAATCTGGCTCGGATTCAGACAGGAATCATGTGTTTGTGGTGTTTTCTGCTGATTAATAGAGAATAGAAGACGCCTTCACAGCACAAACCACTCTCAAACGCTACAAAACGTGAGAAACTGTGCCGTGAAAGAGCAAAACCGATGCTGTTTTTGGAACCGGTGTTTAAAGTGAGTATTGGATTTCATCGAGCAGATTTGATGCATCATTAAAATAAAGTCAAACAACTCACAACTCATTGTGTTTCTGCCACAGCTTTCCTCCCATTCAAACCTCAGACAATAGAAGCGCCGTGACTCTGCGCTTTCCTTCTTCAGACGCACGAGTCAAAGAAAACTTTCAGAGACGCCTGGTTAAAGGCACAGCTCATCATTCTGACATCGTGTCATTCAAAACCCATCTGATTGGATCTCTTCTGGGGAAAGAGACATTTTAAAGAACATGCTCGTCATTCAGTTACAGTCAACACTCGACTGAAACTCCAGAAATGACAAACAAGCAGCGTAAAGAACCATAACAGCAGTCCAAATGACTCATGTGATGCTTTATATGCGAAACAGACTGAGGAGAGAAATAGTGATGTTTGATTGATGAACAAATCGACACGATCCTTTTGAATCGGTAGATTCACAAAACCTGCTTAAATTAACTCACAAATAGGATTGATCCAGTTCGTGAGTTCAACTCACTGATTCAGTGAATCTTTTGAATCAGCTGATTCACTTCGACAAATCTGCTTAAACGATTCACTCGTAAACCAGACTGATTCAGTTCTTGAGTTCAACTCACTGATTCCATGAATGAATGAGGCATTTATATAGCTTTCATTGTGTATCGCTGTACACCCGAAGCGCTTTACAATCATATGAGGATCTTATAATCAATCAATGAATCTTTTGAATCAGATGATTCACTTAACAAAATCCACCTAAATGATTCACTCACAGATCTGAATGATTTAGTTCTTAAGTCATATTGACTGCTGTGAATCTTTCACATCTTTTACGTTTCGTAGCTTTGTCTCACACACACACACACACACACACACACACACACACACACACACGCATCATCTGAGCGTTTATGAAGCCAAATCCGACTCCAAACAGCAAGAAACAACAAAAACCGGAAAAAACCAAATCACACAGTAAAATGCTATTCCAATTTCTTTCTACTTCTAAATTTCCCATTTAATTCAACATGTGACTCCCAGTTTCTTTGTAATTATGTGGGATTTACTGAGTGAAACTGTTTTTGCACTGATTTCTGATCTCCAAAACTGAAAAAAACATCCCAAAAAGCCAGATCTGCGAGTCAGTTTATCATGACACGATAAACACACAACAGAACACAGACGAGTGTATCAGCAGCTGTTAGAGAGCGCTACAACAAACAGAGAAGAGCTCAAACAGTGCAGCTGCAGAACGACGCTGACAGCAAGGCTTTGTACCGTAAACCGTCCAGAGCAACATAATCAGTGATCGCAGAACCAGCGACTCTTCAAGTCTGAACGGACTCGTGCTCTTCTTTAATGTGAACATCATTATGAACAGTTATATTAAGTCAAATATGGAAACAAAGAAACGTAACCCTCACACTGTGCTGAAAATCCTCATTTGGTCAGAAAGGACCTGCTTGTGAATCTCTCATTACGCTTCATTATCACCAAATCTTGGATCCGATCTTTTTATCAGCCGGCTTTCTGTGGATTAGCACAGGTTTTGTGTTTCCTTCTGGAGCTGATTGATCGCAGGTCTCATTGATCTGAACCCATGCTCCTCCGTGTTTGAGTGAAAAAGCATTATTTGTGGATGATTTTGACTCAAAAACTGAGGAGCACAAGATCAGATCAAGACAACTATTGATTCAAGTCAATTATATCATGACAACAAATGATGAATCCCAGGCTGATATTTTTTGGCTGGGAACAGCACAAGCGTAAGGTGAGGTGGGAAAATTCCCTAAAAAAGTACACAAATTATAAAAAGTTTTTTGGGGAAATTTTTATACCCCGTGTCAGTAAGTTTTAGTCCAATTCAATAACATAAACCAGCATTTTCTGGAAAAAGACAATCCTCTCTGACCAGAACACAACATAAGAGTTAAACAGCAAAAGATCACCACCTAAAACAGTGATCTAAAATAAAACCTTTTAACATTTGTTTGTTTTTTTAACTTCAATGTTGCCAAGGCAACATTTATCATTTTAATTTGGTAACTTGATACTAAAACTGAAATTGAATGAATACAAACTATATATTTTAATAACTAAATATTTTAAAACAAAAACTACTAAAAATAACGAAAAAACAGAAATAAAAATTAATAAAATTCGAAGTAAAAAAAAAAAATACAGAAATAAAAACTGATTGAAAATGTTAATGAAAACTAAAAGTATCTCAATGATACTAAAATAACAATAACAACAACAACAACAAATAATAATAATAAGACTTCACAGACTACGCAAAACACTGAGCATGCACTTCAGCAGGGGCCGGTCTCATAAAACTGGTTTATTTCAGTTAGTCTGATACTGTTACTGTCAGTTGATTTGGTTCAAAATAAGTCAGACTAACTGAAATAAGCCTATTATATATATATTTAATGCCATGTCAGCATCTTAGGCTATTTTCATGGCAAAAACAATTCAATAAGAACCAGCAAACAAACAAACACAAGTTATATTACATTAACATATGATAAGAATTCTACTAAACTCTTTCAATGAGCTCAGTTCATAAAAGAGTTTTCTACAAACATTAAAAGCAGGACAGTGGCTTATTAACTTGTTTTATGGGTCAGCCTCCAGATTTTGTCCCCGTAACAGTGCGTCAGAAAGCAGAACGCTGCATGAACGCTGTGAACATCGACTGCTGAGACGAGCAGACGTCTGAACAACAGTGAATAGAGGAGCAAGTCACACACACACACACACACACACACACACACACACTCACAAACACAAACACAAACACAGACACAGAGCAGGAAGTGATGTGTGGCAGCCATTCAGCAGGAAACATTTCAACAACTTCCTGGCACAGAACTCCAAACAAACGAGAGAGAGAGAGAGAGGAGCGGCATTATCTGCCGTTATGAGCTGAGCGCACGGGAAAATCCAGCAACAAGACGCTTCTGATCTACACAAACCAGCATTACACTCCGGTTCACCGTTCACACAGACGCAGCGCTTCCTCTGAGCTGCGAACGCTGCTGTTTTAATGCACTTACACTAGCTTTCTATTCCTGTAACTATGACATCCGCTTTAAAGAATCCCTCTAAACTGAAGCACTTCATCTGCATTTATTACTATACTCTCAACTCTTAGAGCGCGTATGAACTGAGCAATTATGCAGAAGTTTTGTGCTTTGTGCTTTTGTGCAAGCTCAAGCGGTGTATTAAATAATCTTCTTACAAAATATAAAAACACAATTTAACTTTTACATTCATAAACATTTAACCTTAAATCTTATTTTAAAGCACTGTGCACAGCCAGGGTTATTATAATTAACTAAAACTGAGACTATAACTACAAAAAGAAAAAAGTAGTTACTTAAAATGAAATAAACATTAAATATGAAGTATAAGAAAATAAAACCTTCTTCACTTAAGCTATTTCATTAAGTTTAACTTGATAAAATATCTAAAACTAAAATAAAATTAATAAACTAAAATAAAATTAATAAACTATATAGAGATATTTTTAAAAAATTAAGAAAAATTATAAAAACACAACAAAACTGATTAAAAATATTAATAAAAACTATAATAGTATCTAAATTATACTAAAATAACCCTGTCATCAACTACACAAAAGGTCAGTTCTGATTACATAATTCTTATATAATCATATTATATATAATAGTCATACATAACAGTAATTCTATAGTTGTTTATAGTATCTCAATATTTTCTGGGCTTTTATTGCTAATGATAATCAGATGATATTTTTCTGAGTGTGTTATCGTGCTGGACTCATTTTTGATATTCTTCATATTCTGTGTGTTTTATGGGCATTTATTTATAAAGCCATTTTTTCTGAAAGTGTGCATCATCTTGTGAGTCAAACGCTTCCTTTTAATCAGTCAATTAGAATAAGAGCACATTTTCGGGCTGTTACCAGGCAAATGAAACCAGTGTCAACAAAATTCATCTTTGCAGCGCAGAGGAAACACAGAAGCTGCGTCTGAAGAGGCGTTTAGATGTGTTTACACACATTATTTGGTGTATTTGGTGGAATGCAATGCGTTTACGTGGTTTAAGGTTCAAAACCGTACATTAGTGTTGCTCCTCTCTGCCTGCCTTACTGAAAAAAGTGATTTTTTACAAAGCTCGTTATTATGAAAAGCGTGCTGTGCTCTGATTGGCCAGCTATCCCGTGTGCTGTGATTGGCTGAATACCTGTTACACCCCTTACCATATTTGGAAACACACAGCGTCTCCACGACAACAACACGACAGCGAGAATAAAAGCTACGCCTTCTTTCTTTGCGTAAACATTTGGGTGGAGTTATGCAAATCTTCCCACACATAAGAGAAAACATAAGCCTCTTAATATTAACTTTAACTGTTATATCAAATTAATATCACATTGTAATCATGCGGTTTTTTGGAGGTGAAAAACGGGCACTCTGTGTGATATTGATTAACTTCAGAAAATGATATAAATATATGCATTTTCTGGCCCCATATCTTGAATTTTGCGCTCATTTTACATGCATCTGAACAGACCGAATCCTGCAGTGAAAGAACGCTCTCTAAATGTGAACGCGCACTGATCTAACCTACTACACTTGAGTTTTGTTTGGGTTTTGTCATATACTCAATACTACCAAATCATGCATTGCTAAAACAACAATTACAATAGAGTCGCAGAGGATATATATCGCACATCTCTGGTTTATAGTAATGATGGGAAAATTAATCATTTATCCATTTCTGAATGGAATCCATTCGTCACTTGTATCATATCAAATGAGTTTACATATGAAACATGAAGAGGTTTCAATGCCCTCATTATTAAAAACATGAACAAAACTACATGATTAATAACCCTGTTTAATCCCACCGGTCACAATAGTGACCATACAAAAGGTTTTCATTCATAAAGCTCTAAAAACCTTACTGACTGGTGTTTTAGTGCACGTCCTGCAAATATGGAAACAATAAAAGGATCTCAATTAAATGTGTGCAGTGTCACATGATTAGTGCAGATTGTCACATGACCAGAGCAGTTTAATTCCTGTCTGCACCTTGAGAAGATGAGGACTGCATCAAAGCCCCGAAACAAAAGGCTGGTAAAGTGTGTTAATAAAGATTTTTGGCACACATTATCTTTGAGGCGTCTAGTATTAATATATGATTTCACATATACTCAGTTTTGTTGCGTGTGGTCAGAGAGCGAGTAAACATCTTGATGGTCACAATACTGACCGCTGGGATAATTTAGGTATACAATATAAATCCAGTTGCAGTTGTTCATTAAAATTACACTAAAATGTTGCACTAAATAAAAAGTTGAAATGTTACAAATAAGTTACAATATTGATGTTATAATACTGGTGGCACTAATATAAAAACTTGATGTGTGTTACACATGATATATGTTGATGGTTGTATTTTTGTCCTATCAATGTTGTATAGGGGTTTTTAATGCATAATAGTAGCCCTAGAAACTGTTTAAAATAGCTGCGCTAAGATATATAACAATTCTGATGACTGCAGAAATATGTTAATTCAGTACACACTTTATCCCCCTGACCATAAAACACAGTTTAAAAAAAAAGAAAAGATTATTATTTCAAAGGGTTACTAATGACACATCATTTGGATATTTTCATGTTTGGGGAAATTAAACGGGTTAACTAAACAAAACTCCCCACACTACACTTCAGTCAGGATGAACATCATCTGATCACAACCCTTCCCGAGGATCTCAGCAGCACTGATCCAGAGTCCAGCAGGAAAACACACAAACACACAACTGAAAGAGAACACGGCATTTCCCTACAATAAGCCATGTTAACGCTGTACACACAGAACTGACTGATGTCCATGAAATCTGAAGTAAAAGTGAAATTCAACAGGTGCAGCAGCTCCGAATGATTCACACGAGAAGATTGAAGAAGAGGAAGAGGAAGAAGAGGAAAGAGTCTCACACACAACATCCATGACGAGCTCAGGAAAATGGCGACTTCAGCACAAACACACACATGTGATGACAGACGGACGGACAGACAGACAGAGAGAGAGAGAGACAGAGAGAGAATGAGAAGAACACGACAGATCTCGCGCGGGAGAAACTGCAGGAGTTACAATGTAACATTCGCGGCGCGTCAGCGGCTGACGGAGAAACATTGTAACGCGTCACACATCAAACACACACTGTTACACTTCACACACACACACACACGAGTTACATCTTCATCTTCACTGGCTTTAGACGGCAGAAACACACACATTAGCCGAGCAGCGTTAACACAAACACACACACACACACAACTGCGGCTGTAGGGGAATCGCACACACACACACACACACACATCACGCTCCTCGCGACACAATCTCACACCTGTGGAGCAGATTAAACACAAAAGCGCAGATTGTGGCTCGTATGTTTGATGATTTCTTACCCGCACTCAGAGCCTGAGAGATCCGCCAGACAGACGCGGTGACAGACAGCACTGAGCAGTGCGCATGCGCAGCACACGAGCCCTCTACTGGAGGAGCGGGGTCACGTGACCAGAGCAAACAACAACAACTCATCAGCAACACAGCATCTCTAGAATATTCTCAACTCATCAAATCACAAATATCTGCCACAAACTACGTGTTTTCTCTCAGAACTTATGACATTTCTTAATTATTTCTTAACTTATAACAATTATAACAATAATATATATATATACAAATTTATTAAAGTACTTTTTTATAATTATTAATAATTAATGATTATAATAGCAAAATGAAGAAACATTTGAAACAATTGATGGTGCTATAAATGCATAAGTGTGATACATTAACATGAAATATATTATTTTTGATCATAAATGTCATAGCGTGTTTAGCTGAACAAAAAACACATTGCATATTTTTGCATGTATTTTTATATTATATATTTTTGCATGTATTGCATATTTCACATCTGAGCTGCATATTTTCGCTCATTTGAATTGCATTTCCATTTATTTGGATTACATCGTTTTAACATTAACAAAATAATAAACCTAATGTTATTCATATCTGTCAGTCAAACATAAATTAAACAGATCAGATTTATGCACTCAAGCAATTAATTAATTATTATTTGCATCTGTTTGATTTTTATTTAAATACAAATATACACAAATAAATGCAAATAGCATAAATCCACGACAATTAAATTTAAGTTTAAAAAATGGTTTAATAGTTAAAATGTATAAGACTGAAACAAACTGGACTTACTGATGATAAATATATAAAGTTGGTTATAATTTTCCATCTTTGATCTTTTTTTTTAAAACTTTTTTTTGAACTTCTATTATTTCTGAGAGTTTAGTTTTTCTTTTACATAAACATGATTTTTGGTAATTTTTTTGATCTGCCAGAATGAGTGAAGTATTGTAACATAAAATAAAAAATGTAGATTAAAAATGCAGATAGAAATTCTATTCTATGAAGTATGTTATAATTGTATTGTGTTGGAGTGTGTCAGAACCGATGTCCAGCAGAGGTCAGTAGAGTCTGGTCTGACCGCTCAGTGATGTGTTTATTGTGTTTGTCTGTTAGAAGGCTATCTGACTGCATTCCATCACTATCTCAGCACGCAGTGAAGACTCGTTCTCTCAGTCTCTATTCAGCTCATGAATCTTTCATCTGAATATAATCTGTCATAAATCATGCAGCAGTCTGATATTACAGCGCAGCTCCGTTCCCCAAAACACACATCAGCTAAACACAGCAACATCACTCTGATAATGAAGATGATGAAGAGCGGTGACTGATGACAGGCTTCAGTGCAGGACAAAGATTCTAGCATTTTCTGGGTCAACATGTCAATAATCAGGGTCATGCTGTCAGAGGTCAGAGGTCAGCTCAAGCCTGAGACGCTTCAGAGCTAGTGCTGTGCTGGTTAACTCTCGTTAACCAGGTCAGAGATTGTGTGTGTGTGAGTGTGTGTGTGTGTTTATGACGCTCATAAACATTCCTTCACGGAGGAACGTGCGTCTCGTGCTTCACATTCACACTGACAGGAACTACGTTCAGCTGGGAACTTCA
>CM071961.1:26134554-26212054 GCA_036784905.1 Acrossocheilus fasciatus | reverse complement strand
CATATTAGAATGATTTCTGAAGATTATGTGACACTGAAGACTGGAGTAATGATGCTGAAAATACAGCTGTGCATCACAGAAATAAATTACAGTTTAACACATATTCACACAGAAAACAGCTGTTTTATATTGTAATAATATTTCACATTTTTACTGATTTTTAAATTTTTTTAATAAAATAAATGCAGGTGAGCAGAAGATATATAAACCTTTTATATAACCTTATGGTTGCTAGGGTGTTCTGTCTGGTTGTTAGGGTGTTATTCGGTTGCCAGGGTGTTCTATGTGGTTGCTAGGGTGTTGTTTGGTTGCTAGGTGGTTGCTAAGGTGTTTTGAGTGATTGTTAGGGTGTTATTCAGTTGCTAGGATGTTGTTTGGTTACTAGGTGGTTGCTAAGGTGTTCTGTGTGATTGTTAGGGTGTTATTCAGTTGCTAGGGTGTTGTTTGGTTGTTAGGGTGTTCTGTGTGGTTTCTAGGATGTTATTTGGTTGCTAAGTGGTTGCTAAGGTGTTCTGTGTGATTGTTAGGATGTTATTCAGTTTGGGTGTTGTTTGGTTGCTAGGGTGTTCTGTGTGGATGTTAGGGTGTTATCTCGTTGCTAGGGTGTTCTGTGTGGTTGCTAGGATGTTGTTTGGTTGCTAAGTGGTTGCTAAGGTGTTCTGTGTGATTGTTAGGGTGTTATTCAGTTGCTAGGGTGTTGTTTGGTTGTTAGGGTGTTATTTGGTTGCTAGGGTGTTCTGTGTGGTTGCTAGGATGTTGTTTGGTTGCTAAGTGGTTGCTAAGGTGTTCTGTGTGATTGTTAGGACATTATTCAGTTTGGGTGTTGTTTGTTTGCTAGGGTGTTCTGTGTGCTTGCTATGGTATTATTTGGTTGCTAGGGTGTTCTGTGTGGTTGCTAGGGTGTTTTTTGGTTGAGAGGTGGTTGCTAGGGTGTTCTGTGTTGTTGCTTACAGTAAAAGTGATGCTTGTCTTAGTACACACTTTTCTTCTTTAGTTGGATAGAGTTGTGTTGTAAACTGTCATAAGGCTTTAGATTTGTCGGTTCAGTGAAAATAAATGATGAAGAACAGCAGCAGGTTATGAGACGGACAGATGAACAGAAAGCTGCTGTGGCAGCCGCTCGATAACAGTTGATCTGTCAGCAGCATTAAACTGTAAATCAGAGTCTGACCGAAACGGATCGATGCGACCACAGAGGAACAGAATCAGAGTGAATTCATCATGACATCAGGACTGAAGAGGAAGAGCTGATGTTTGAAGAAGTTACATAACCAGGTGCTTCATTAACGCCTCGTTTGTCTGCGGTGGAATGTCCTTTCTTACAGATGGAAGCCGATAAAGAAGAAGTTTTCATTTGTGCCACATGCTTTCATCTCTCTACATCATTCACACACTTCCATTTGTGTCATTTCACAGTTTTCATCACTGCAGTATTATTGTACATTATTAGACATGTGGGAAAATGTAAATTTCTTAATTAAAGTGCTTTATTTGATACTTTGTAACAACAACCATTAAAAAAAACACTGTTTGTCTAGAGAATTTATTTTGTTAATGTATGCACGCCCCCGTGCGCTGATTGGACGCTGGCGGCAGTAGCTCCGCCCCCGTGAGTCCGCGTTTCATGGCAGTCTGATCCTCACACACACACACACACAGACGCACACACACGCACACTCGCGTGAATTACAGCAGAAACACACACGCGTGCGGTGATCTCCGTGAGTGTGTTCGGGATCTGATGGATGATGGATGTGAAGGACTGTGGAGGAGTGATTCTGACTGCGTTTCATTCATTCAGGATTCACGGAGATGAGCAGAAACACGCAGCAGACAACAGGTCAGACACACACACACACACACACACACACACACACACACACACACACACACACACACACACACACTCACACTCTCTACCTTTAAAC
This sequence comes from Acrossocheilus fasciatus, assembly GCA_036784905.1. Taxonomy (NCBI): domain Eukaryota; kingdom Metazoa; phylum Chordata; class Actinopteri; order Cypriniformes; family Cyprinidae; genus Acrossocheilus; species Acrossocheilus fasciatus. The sequence continues at coordinate 26,210,126 of CM071961.1, read as the reverse complement.
TTTTCTTTGATCTCTTCTGATGTTGTTTTTAGATCGGAGGTGTTTGTAAAGTTTGTAATTTCATTCTCTTTTGCTCTTATTGAGTTGCATTTCATATTTTCTGATGTATTATTTGTGCTTTAGGTCTTTAGTATGTTTTTGTGTGCTCATATCAGCACTAAGTGAATTGCATCTTTATTTTGCATGATCTTCTCAGAGTTTATGATCTAAATCTCATTTGTGTTCATTTGCATTCTGAACATTAACAGTTTTGTTCAGTGATCAGTCTCTGTCAAATGAAATGGTTGAGTCTGTATGACGCACATACGTTTCGCTGTAATTTTGTTTTCATGTCTGATACTGAACATGTTCTTTAAATCTTCAAATATTTGCTGAGTAAATACAGTATATTGAGCACATGATCATATTCCACCCTGCCCCGTATTCCTCACGCATGTCACTGTGGATAAAGTGTTTGCTTAATGCACAAATGCACAGCTCTTTAAGTAATTATTAATTCTGTCATTTATCTGAACAACTACCATTCCGAAATCTAAATTGCCGAAAACCACACCAAAATGTCACGGAATAAAAAAAGTTAATTGCCACCTTTTATGTAATTGCCACTAAGATATAAACAAAGAATTCTGAGAAAAAAGTAGAAATTATTAAAAAATAAAAAAAGAATTGTGAGATTTAAACTCAGAATTGCGAGATTTAAACTCAGAATTGCGAGATTTAAACTCAGAATTGCGAGAGTTAAACTCAGAATTGTGAGATTTAAACTCAGAATTGCGAGATTTAAACTCAGAATCATGAGATCAGAATTGCGAGAATTAAACTCAGAATTGCGAGAATTAAACTCAGAATCATGAGATCAGAATTGCGAGAATTAAACTCAGAATTGCGAGAATTAAACTCAGAATTGTGAGAATTAAACTCAGAATCATGAGATCAGAATTGCGAGATTTAAACTCAGAATTGCGAGATTTAAACTCAGAATTGCGAGATTTAAACTCAGAATCATGAGATCAGAATTGCGAGAATTAAACTCAGAATTGCGAGATTTAAACTCAGAATTGCGAGAGTTAAACTCAGAATTGTGAGATTTAAACTCAGAATTGCGAGATTTAAACTCAGAATCATGAGATCAGAATTGCGAGAATTAAACTCAGAATTGCGAGATTTAAACTTAGAATTGCGAGATTTAAACTTAGAATTGCGAGATTTAAACTTAGAATTGCGAGATTTAAACTCAGAATCATGAGATCAGAATTGCGAGAATTAAACTCAGAATTGCGAGAATTAAACTCAGAATTGCGAGAATTAATCTCAGAATTGCGAGATTTAAACTCAGAATTGTGAGATTTAAACTCAGAATTGCGTGATTTAAACTCAGGATCATGAGATCAGAATTGCGAGAATTAAACTCAGAATTGCGAGAATTAAACTCAGAATTGCGAGATTTAAACTCAGAATTGCGAGATTTAAACTCAGAATTGCGAGATTTAAACTCAGAATTGTGAGATTTTAAACTCAGAATTGTGAGATTTAAACTCAGAATCATGAGATCAGAATTGCGAGAATTAAACTCAGAATTGCGAGAATTAATCTCAGAATTGCGAGATTTAAACTCAGAATTGTGAGATTTAAACTCAGAATTGCGAGATTTAAACTCAGAATCATGAGATCAGAATTGCGAGAATTAAACTCAGAATTGCGAGAATTAAACTCAGAATTGTGAGAATTAAACTCAGAATCATGAGATCAGAATTGCGAGATTTAAACTCAGAATTGCGAGATTTAAACTCAGAATTGTGAGATTTAAACTCAGAATTGTGAGATTTAAACTCAGAATCATGAGATCAGAATTGCGAGAATTAAACTCAGAATTGCGAGAATTAATCTCAGAATTGCGAGATTTAAACTCAGAATTGTGAGATTTAAACTCAGAATTGCGAGATTTAAACTCAGAATCATGAGATCAGAATTGCGAGAATTAAACTCAGAATTGCGAGAATTAAACTCAGAATTGTGAGAATTAAACTCAGAATCATGAGATCAGAATTGCGAGATTTAAACTCAGAATTGCGAGATTTAAACTCAGAATTGCGAGATTTAAACTCGGAATCATGAGATCAGAATTGCGAGAATTAAACTCAGAATTGTGAGAATTAAACTCAGAATTGTGAGAATTAAACTCAGAATTGCGAGAATTAAACTCAGAATTGCGAGAATTAAACTCAGAATTGTGAGAATTAAACTCAGAATCATGAGATCAGAATTGCGAGAATTAAACTCAGAATTGCGAGAATTAAACTCAGAATTGTGAGAATTAAACTCAGAATCATGAGATCAGAATTGCGAGAATTAAACTCAGAATTGCGAGAATTAAACTCAGAATTGCGAGAATTAAACTCAGAATTGCGAGAATTAAACTTAGAATTGCGAGATTTAAACTTAGAATTGTGAGATCTAAACTCAGAATTGCGAGATTTAAACTCAGAATCATGAGATCAGAATTGCGAGAATTAAACTCAGAATTGCGAGAATTAAACTCAGAATTGCGAGATTTAAACTCAGAATTGCGAGATTTAAACTTATGCAAGATGTAAATTGAGGGAAAAAAAGTCAGAATTCTAAAATAAAAAGATGCAATGACTGTTTCTATTTATTTATTTGTGTGGCAAAAACATGCTTCCAATGAAGTCACGTTGTGTGTTTGTGAGGTGTATCAATCATGTTTTATCAGAGTTCCTACAAAACAGTGGCAAACTCAGTAAAAGTGTATGTAAAGCTGTTCCAGAGTTAGTTTAGTTGAGTTTTTGCTAGTCTTCTGATGTTCCCAGCATGCATCACTTGAGTTAGTCAGATGATGTCATGATCGGGACGTCTCAGAGTCAGGCAGCGACGGGACGCTCTCCGCTCTTCTGTCTTAAAATATTTACATTAGATGGGAGCCAGAGAGCGGATCAGCCGTGATGATCGGTGATTCATGTGCCGAGGAGCGAGAGTTAATGACAGCCGTGTGTGTCTCCATCTTTATACTGCAGCACAACACGTCTACAGGACTCAACACTCTAGCGTTCATTAAAGCTGTCGTGTAAATGTTTTCATGATCTAGAGACAGATGTCTCAGGTGAAAAATGTACACTTCCATAATGTACTTAAAGTGCTCTATTTTCACACACTAAATTTGTACTTAATATACTAAAAATGATTCTTAAGTGTACTCAACAGTGCTATTTTGGGACACTGTGAATATAAACTAAAATGCGCTTTTAACATACTCTCTTTGTATTTAAAAAATGTATTTAGTCACACTTGTAGCACACTTGAGTGTACTAGCGTATGAAAGACAGTTCAAGTGGTGACTAAATACATTTTTTAAAACAGTGATAGTACGTTAAAAGTGCATTTTAGTTCATATTCACTGTGCCACAAAATAGCACAGTTGAGTACACTTAAGTTTATCTAAAGAATCATTTTTAGTATATTAAGTACAAAATTAGTGCACAAAAATAGAGCACTTTAATTCTATTATGGAAGAGAACATGTTTCACCTGGGTTACCTCTTGTTGTGGCAAAATAATTTTCTTTAGATATTAAAACTTAAATTAGTTGGGAAAACATGGCTATAGTTTGTCATTTATATTTGAATGTTTGCTATATTTATTTTCTTGGTAAATGCCTTCTTGGCTTATGGTTCTTTTGCTATTGTAGGGAACTCGTAGAATAAATAGTAATTATTTCTTCTTATTGTAATTGTGCCCCCTGGAAGTGTGAGCATAAACACATGCCTAGAATACCTGTGCATGAATCCAGCCCTGTCTGGGGAGAGTTTAGAAGAGTTTAGTTCTGTAAAAGTTTATTCTGACATCATGAGTGTGCCATTCACTCTCTCTCTCACACACACACACACACACACACACACACACACACACACACACACACACACACACACACACACACACACACACACACACACACACACACACACACACACCACACGCACACGCAACTCTGTACAGCTATCTTTGTGAGGACACACATTGACACAATGTGATCTCTAGCTCCTGACCCTAACCTTCAGAACTAAGTGTCTCACCCAAACCCTGACCCTAAACCTACCCTTTACCCAATTATAACCTGACCCCTAAAACCAAGTTTTGACCCTCAAACAGGCCTTTAAAGGGGTCCCAGAGAGTGAGGGCCGGCCAAAATGTCCTCACTTTACAAGATTGTCCTCACTCCGATGGTCTAAAACTCAAACCGGCCCTCACAAAGATAGCTGTACAAGTGCAGACACACACACACACACACACACACACACACACACACACACACACACACACACACACAGCTGTTGTCTAGAGGTCAGTGGTGTCGTGTTGTATCCTACTAAGTGACACAATTCACACAGGCTGAAAGCGCCGTTGTGTGTGTGTGTGTGTGTGTGTGTGTGTGTGTGTGTGTGTGTTCTTGCTGAAAGCTCGTTTCTGTCAGCGTATTGTCTTGTACAAAGGGAAGTCCTGTACTCCTGCGAGTCTCTGTGTGTCCCTGAATGTGTGAGTCGTGTGCTGCTGTCACTGGACGTTTGTTTCCACACACACACACACACACACACACACACACACACACACACACACACACACACATCTGACTAGCTTATCATCCTGAAACTGAAATGACTTTGACATGCCATACCAAAATCAAAAGAGAAAATAAGAAAAAATATTTAGCATGAAGAGAGTGAAGCTTGTATTCAGGAGCATTAACATACGTTGCATTTTCACAATATTTTCACGATTGTTAAACGCGTCTCATGACTGTAACGATTTCACTGTAAGGTTTTTGTAATTCTCATTATTCTTAATGGGATAATGCACACACAAATCATCAATTGTCTTTTTTACTTTTTACTGTTTCAAACTGACTTACTTTCTTTTGTGGGGCATGAAAAAATATATTTTGAAGAATGTTTGAAAGCAAACCCTTTCGGTTCCCATTAAGTCAAGTCACCTTTATTTATACAGTGCTTTTAACAATACAGATTGTGTCAAAGCAACTTTCCAATATCAGAACAGGAAAACAGTGTCAATAATGTATAATGATAAGATTAAACACTCAATTGTCAGTTAAAGGCATTTCATTATTGAATTCAGTGACGTCATCGTCCAGCTCAGTATCTGTGCGATCATGTAGACGATATCGCTGGAAATGAAGTGTCTCCAACTGAGTGAGCCACAGGAACCAAATCAGAATTAAATCCATTAAATGGACAAAAAATACAATGGAAGTCATTTGGAACCAAAATAGTTTGATTCTCATTACTAGAATAAATTATTTTTATTTACTGTATTACAGTACAAATGCAATAGGATGATTATTTCCTCTAAATGACAGTAAATCATAATAATATTAATATTCCTAAAATAGGCCTAATTTAGTTTAATTTGATTAATTTCGGAGTGATCTACGCGCTGACGTGTTCATGGTTTGATTGGATTGCACATCATCAGAGGAAGTTATTGGTTTGTTCAGTGATTGTATGTAAATCTCTTTTGTTCACTTCTGATCCAGATAGTTTGACATTTGTCTTGCACAGACTGTAGTTTAACATGAAAACAGATGCTGACCGGCCAGAGCATCACTGATGATGATGATGATGATGATGATGATGATTCCAGAGCCAATTATAATCTGGAAAATGAAGGCGACTTAAATACAGCTGCTGTGGGTTTTGGTGGTTGTAGTACATGAATAACTTTCTTGTATATTATGAATGTTGTTGGCTCTCTGACTAATTGTTTTTGTTTCTCTTTTGTAAGTCACTTTAGTTTAATGTAAATTGCCGTAAACTTTACAATAAGGCAGCACTTTACAAGTGTTTAGTTAATGCACTTATGTTAACTTACTGTAAAGTGTTACCTGTAAATAAATATGGAAATCTAGATTTTAAAAAAATGTATTTTTATTATAATATATTTTTTAAAGCCAGATAATATTTTAGTTTCCATATTTTGGAAAAAGTAAAAAAAAAAAGAAAAAAAAAAGTGACTTTCTAAGACAAAACTATTGATAAATCTCTCAGGTTGTGCCATATTTCTGTTTCTTGAGCAGCAAATCAGCATATTATTATGATTTCTGAAGGATCATGTGACTCTGAATGATGCTGAAAATCACAGAAATAAATTACAGTTTAACACATATTCACATAGAAAACAGCTGTTTTACATTCTAATAATATTTCACATTTTTACTGTATTTTTAAATAAATAAATGCAGCCTTGGTGAGCAGAAGAGACTTCTTTCATAAAAAAATCTTACCAAAGCATATATTTTGTTTTAGGAATGCAACAGATATTAATTGATGCTAAGCTAACAAATAATAATAAATACTGTGACAAATGTAATGCACGCTGTTAGTTATTTTTTTAGTTTTCACAAAAAGTAAACCAGGCAACGTTCAGACATGAAACTATTGATAAATCTCTAGGGTCGGGCGCTATTTGTATTATTTGTATGTGACTAATCAGATAAGCAAATAAATGAGTGTCATGACTCTTGCACTGCAGATCAAGATAGTGTTTGGAATGCCTCAAATATTCCTAAGAATTCTGTTCTCTGTGGAATCTCTGAACTTGTTCATTGAGAAGAGACGCGTGAACTCTAGACTCTGTTGAGCTGGCTATAAAAAGCCATAAAGCAGCTGAGACTGATCTGAGATCAGAAGGAGCGAGTCACATCAATGCTGCCGGACCACATTCCACTCGACTGGAAGAACAGCAGAATTCCTGCCAGAAACGCTTCATTCGCGTCCGGATGGCCACGAGAGCACACTCACCAACATGCACAGGTAATCAGAGCAGCTTTACTACGGTAAACCAGCCTTGAGTGCTGTATACGACGCTGTTTGTGGGTCAGATGAGGAAGAGAGAGTCGTTAAGCAGGAGGTTAATGAGGGTTTGAGTGATAAGCGACTGCAGATAATACTAAAGCAGTGACACACTTTCCTGCGATACGGTCATCATCAGAAAGTTTGTTTGTGTTTGAAGAAAAGATGGTTAATAATTCATCTCAAAGCTCAGATTAAACTGGTTTTGTTGGTTTTTATTTCTTGGCTTTAATTTTAACATTTGCTTTTATTACTTTATCCAAAGCACAAGCACATGTTCATGCATTACGAACAATAACAGAAGTGTGAATTTAACAGTAAAACTACAGTAACACAAAGAAACGAGGAAGAGCCGAGGGGAAAAAAGCATGATTTTGAGCCGCTGTTGATGGCTGTTTTGTCTTGGTTTGGTGAAAATGTCATGTTTCATTGACAATAAATTGTTTGTTGAATTAAAGGTGTGTTCATAAATTTCACTTTTGCAATTTTTTATGTTTTTGAATTATTTGGCATTATGATAAGGTTTATTATAGTTTCTAAGTTTGGTTGAAATATGAAAATAAATCAGCCAAATTAAGTTAAATGAAAACTTAGAGATATACACACATTCCAGCTAAAAGTTCAAATAACTTAAATACTTAATATTCCAAGTAAATGCATCTTAACTAATATATAACTTAAAATTTAAAACAACTTAAAGTTCCCTGTTGCTTTTATAAAGTTATTTCAACTAACCTTTATTAGTTCAAATAACTTTAAATTTGTCAAAATACCTAATATTCTAAGTGAATGCAGCTTAGTTAAATTGAGTGAAAACATTTTTGTTTTACAGTGTAGTGTAGGTGAGAATTTATATTGCATTATTTGCACACCATATATACAGTAATTTTATGATTTTTGAGTCGGTGATATTTGAGTCAGACGGCCCAAAACAATGAAGAAACCAGTTTTGGCGGATCAGAGGAAGTGTTTACGCATTAGAGATTGTGTTTTTGTGTAAATGAATAATTGCTGTGTGTGTGTGTGTGTGTGTGTGTGTGTGTGTGTGTGTGTGTGTGAGTTACTCACACACACATGATGTTTACCGCAGTCACACGCTGCTTTGCATGAACGTGAGGAGCCACATTTGACTGGTAAATCGCACCGTTGGCGTGAGGTGTTCGGTGGGGAGTTTTTGTTTCATGACTGAATCTCTGGATCAGTGTTTTCTCGCCTGAGTGTTTGAGCTTCATTACACATGTGACTCTATCTAAACATGGCTTATAAACTGTAGAAATGTTCTCAAGAATACAGCATGTATCTGCGCTCATGTAATCTGATCCTCCTGCTCTGTGTGACGCGTTATTATTCTAGTCTCTCTTTGACCTTGATTAATGACAGCAGATGCTGGTTCGGTTCGGTTCAGGGTTTGACGGCTCGTCTCGTCCTCTCTGTTCTTCCGTTCTGTCTGAGAGCGGCGTCTGAGGCTAATAGGAAGTTAATGTTGTGTTATTGATTTCTGTGGGTGTGTTCAGGGTAATATAGAGCATTATATAGCACACGTTTGACACTCAACAGGCTTTCCAATGGCTTGAGCCAAACAGGAAGTTTCAGTGGCAGTGGACTTCCTTTTCTGTAAAAGCACACTCAGTCTGTAGTGAACACACACTCACAAACGTTTGGGCTCATTAGGAGTTTTTGTTTGTTTGAGAGAAATACTTGTATTCATCACAGACGCATTAAATTGATCAAAAGTGGCAGTAAAGACATTTCTAATGTTACTAAAGATTTCTATTTCAAATAAATGCTGTTCTTTTGAACTTTCTGTTCATCTGTGAATCCTGAAAAATAAAATGCATCACAGTTTCAAAATATTGTGCAGCACGACTGTTTTCAACATTGATAATAATCAGAAATGTTTGTTGAGCAGTAAATCAGTATATTATAATGATTTCTGAAGATCATGTGACACTGAAGACTGCAGTAATGATGCTGAAAATACAGCTGCACATCACAGAAATAAATTACAGTTTAACACATATTCACATAGAAAACTGTGATCTCGCAGTAAAATAATATTTCACATTTTTACTGCATTTTTGATCAAATAAATGCAGCCTTGGTGAACAACAGAGACTTCTTTCAGAAACATGAAAAAATCTCACCACTCCCAAACTTTTGACAGGTTGTGTATATGAAAAATGATATCAGATTCTTAATATAACACATATTACTAATATCATACATGCAGTAAATGGCAAGGAATATGAATATGGTATATGGGTGATTCTCACAAACACATGAAGCTGTTATATTTCACCCTAAAATTAAAACCAAAATTTAAAGAAAAGAAAAAAGTTATAGAATTTTTTTTAAACCATTTTCACTCAGAAATTGGTTGTAAATTTCACAAATAATTATAAAGAAATGGCATGTAATACACTGAATTAAAGTAAAAATACTGAAATAGTATTTTCTTGTAAAACATGCTCCAATAATCTGTTTTGTTTACATCATTTTTTACGATATAGTTTGATGAGATTCACCCACATATTAAAGTATCACCTGATACCATCAGCCACAGGTTATTATCTGAACTAATAATAGTTCCTTTTCAGCTGATTTTCAGAAAGTCATATATGTGTCCCTGCAGCACAGCAGCAGTCATAAGCAGCACAGCTATATCTGCAGCAATACACAACAATACACTGTATGGGTCAGAATTATACATTTCTCTTTTATGCCAAAAATCATTAGGATATTAAGATCATGTTCCATGAAGATATTTTGTAAAGTTCCTACCGTAAATATATCAAAACTTCATTTTTGATTAGTAATATGCATTGCTAAGAACTTCATTTGAACAACTTTAAAGGAGATTTTCTCAATATTTAGATTTTTTTGCTCCCTCAGATTCCAGATTTTCAGATAGTTGTATCTCAGACAAATATTGTCTGATCATAACAAACCATACATCAATGGAAAGATTATTTATTCAGATTTCAGATGATGTATAAATCTAAATTTCCAGAAATGGGCCCTTATGACTGGTTTTGTGCTCCAGGGTCACTCATTGATCTGAATGTGGCTGGAGCAGAAGGATTGGGTTTAAAACCCTCTTCTGTCACGCTTGATAATGAAGGGGTGTTTGTGGTTTGTGCAGGTTTAGTGTGCGAGTCGAGCATGCCGTTAGTCATCAGTGGACACTAACCCTCTTCATCTAACGCTCTCAGTCATTACTGCTCCATTAGCTCATCAATCCGGCTGATATGAATCTTTAAAGTCCAGAGCCGCTCTATTGATCTGTTGTCTGCAGCTAATGCCCCGGCTTTTACCCGCTGGAGTGCTGCGATCTGCTGACGGCGCTGAAGTGCTCGGGATAAACCGGGCCGAGCTGATTAAATATAGTGTGTGTGGGGTGTTTAGGGCGGCTTTGGGGTCAGATTCCAGCTGTGCACTGCGTTTTAATCAACATTCCCCTTCTATTCTGCACCGAAACACTCGTGCATGTGAGTTTGATTATGTAAACTGATTGCTAAGTCAAGCATCACTAATGTTCAGTAAGGAAGCACCCGTAGGTCCATTTCTCAGGTTCTTCCTCATGAAATTTGATTTATGGATTTTAACGATTCATTCAAATGTAATGTTTTGCACCAATTGTAATTTTTTTTTTTTTTAAGCAAATGTGACCCTGGACCAGAAAACCAGTCATAAGGGTCAATTTTTCAAAATTGAGATTTATACATCATCTGAAAGCTGAATAAATAATCCTTTGTTATGATCGGACAATATTTGTCTGAGATACAACTATTTGAAAATCTGGAATCTGAGGGAGCAAAAAAATCTAAATATTGAGAAAATCACCTTTAAAGTTGAACAAATGAAGTTCTTAGCAATGCATATTACTAATCAAAAATGACGTTCTAATATATTTACGGTAGGAAATTAACTAAATATCTTCATAAAACATGATCTTTACTTAATATCCTAATGATTTTTGGCATAAAAGAAAAATGGATCATTTTGACCCATACAATGTATTGTTGGCTATTACAATATTCAACATTTTTCTCATTTTATATTATTTCTGAACATATATGATATGTTTAAGTCAATATTTGCCGTCGTATCTTTTCTGCAAATATATTTAATAAGTGAATTTGTTGAACTTCATCAAAAATCAAAAGTTGAGAAAACTTCAAAGTTTAAGGCAACCAGCTTCAAGAGAGTTTTGAGTTTTCTCAACTTATTGTATTTTATACAACAAAAAGTTGAGAAATTAGATTTTTTACAGTTTTTCGGCACAAAGAAGCTTTAGTGAAGCAGAAAGGTTCTTCAGATGTTGAAGGTTCTTCATGGAATCATTTAGACAGAAAAGGTATCGTGAAGCACCTTTATTTTTAAGAGTTCAGTCCTAGTTTGGTTCTAAAATGCTGGAAAGGTATTTTTAGACTCCAGATGTTTCTCTTTAAGACTTTGGGAGGAAAGCCGCTCGTGTTTCTGATGGATTCATGCTCGGTTATGCTGCCCGGAGAGTGAAAATAAACCTGTGAGTCAATATTTCACCAGGAGACGCTTGGCACGGTCGTTCTGATGAAATGGACGCCTGTTTTCATCAACATCAGAGATGGAGACGCTTTGATTTGATTAAATGCATGCCCTCAAGAGCACCTTCACGAGTTAGGAAAGTCATATTTCATGCAAGTTCTGTCAAATGTACCTTTCTGAAATACAAAGCAGAGTTAAATTGCATTAGTCTTCTCTGCATCCGAGGCTTTGCTCCAGCTGTTTACGTTCCTGGAGGAATGAGCTCATGATTTCTGCGTCTTTCAAGCAGCTTCTCGGGTTCAAGCAGCACATGTTTTGAGTTTAGTTTCCTTCAACGCTGACCTACATTCATTACGGGGGGCCGCGGGACGTCCAGAGTCAAAGACCGCAGGCTTGTGAGAGTTTACCTGATCTCACAATAATCAGCCAATCGTGAGCGTGATCTGCTTTCAGCGTGAACCAGTTTGTTTAATTTAGGAAACATACACTTTAATACTGCACTGCGAAAATGTCCTGTTCTTCATCAGCCTTTTATTTGTCTAAACATGATTATTTTTACTTGATTTAATGATGAAACTAGTCAATATGTGACCGCATTCACAGTGCATTTAACTTCAGTAATGTGTTTCTGAGTGAAATCGGCTGTTTGATGGGGATTTGTGTCTCTAAGATAAGATTCATGACGACAAGCATCTTCTTTCTGTAGCAAAATGTGTAGTGTACTATAAATACTATATTTTGATTCATGAGAGTTTAACTGATCAGACGGTGAATTATCATCATCATATATATATATATGTGTGTGTGTGTGTGTGTGTGTGTATGTGTATATATGTATATAATATACAGGCCTTTTCTCTCTGATATTTTATTTTTCATACACGTTATTGTTTCTTGTCTTGTGATTGTTTTTAAATAGTATTTCTATATTTGTTAACAGTACAAAGACTTATGACTAAAACGTGTACGACCCGTTTTACATCAATAATGTAATGTAATAATTATGATATTCCATCAGTGAGTATGGAGCATTTAATTAATATTTTAATTTTTTCCTTCTATGCTTTCATTGAACTTTTATTTTATTTATTTATTTTTTTAATGATTTTGTTGTATTTGTCATTTAAAAAAAAAAACAATCTTTAGTTTTTATACATTATTTTCTACATCAAAATATATTTTTTAACATTGTATTTTATTACAGTTACATTTTGTTTAATTTCACTCAAAGAAAATGTAATTTTTTAGTTTTAGTCAACTATAATAACAGTCTGTTGTGATTTCATGTCAACTTTAAAAAAAAAAGAAAAAAAAAAAAAGTGAAAATTCTGCCAAAGGAAAGGCAAAAAAATAACTTTTTATCAGCTGATTTTGTGCCTGATACAATCAATATCTGTGTTTTTAAACGATTAAAGTGGCTGTACAGAGTTGAGTTTTGCGGGTCATGGATCGAGTGAGATGTTTGTTTAAATGAAAGCTGCGGTGTTGAGAGTGCTGTTGTGGTCATTAGCAACATCTGGAAGTGCTTTTCCTAAATTACACACGCTTCTGTGTCTCAAAGTCTGAATGGGCCGAGATGAGCTTTAGAGCTGTAAACCGAGAAGACAATGGACATTAATGACACGAGGAGGAGAGAGAGAGAGGTCAGGACGAGCGACCGGTGGGCGGAGACACACACACACACACACACACACACACACACTCACACACTCACACTCTCGTCTCGTTCTCCTCCTGATGTCTCTCTAAGCACCGAGAGGTATGCGTGCTGTCTTCATTCAGAACAGGACCTGAAGGAGAACAGCCACACGCTCCTCAAGCTCTCAGATTCAGTTCTCTGTGATCCTCTGTGCTTTTATGTTTGCCTTTGTGACTCATGGATTCATGGAGTTTGTACAGGACCTGATTGACGCCGTCAGCTGGATTAGTTTGTGTTCGGTTCTGGTTTCATTCGGACGTCTGGTGTGTTTTGGAGGTTCGTAGTTCATCTGAACACACGGTGAGTCTGAAGATGCTTCTGTTCTGCTTTACGGTCTCATCTGTAATTGTATGATCAGAATAACTGATATTTATTTGGTGTCTAGAAATCTGAGCGGTTTCTTAATCATTTGTGTTGTTTTCTCGTGTGTGGATGGGTGAATACGGGGAGGTTTCAGTGTGGATGCACTGGAAAGGTCTCTGGTTCACATCAGAGTTGTGTGTTTTGTGCGTCCTTCAGATGTTGTTGTCACGCTGTGGTTTGTTCATGTGTTTTGTCTGGTTCAGAGTGGCAGAATGAGCAGATTACCCATCAGGCCGTGCGGTTGAAGGAATATCCCAGGTTAAACTCAGCTTGTGTTTATAGTGTTTACACCTGAGATTTGGTTATTTTCTGTGCATATGAAAGCAAATTAAGTGAACTTCAGTCGTATTTCATCTTTGCAAACACACAAAGGCAAAAGGAGGAATTCTTTTAAGTGTATTAAAAACAAAAATAAACAATTTTATTTGCTGAAAAGTAAAAAAAGTGCAGTCTTATTTTTTTTTTACTATATTATTTATATTATTTTTTATATATATATATATATTAGTGCCGTCAAACGATTAATCGCGATTAATCGCATCCAAAATAAACGTTTTTGTTTACATAATATATTTGTGTGTATATTTATTATGTATATATAAATACACACACATGCATGTATATATTTAAGAAAAATGTTACATTTATATATTTAATATATTTATATATGATATAATTTATATGAATAAAAATGTACATGTGAATATTTTTGAAATATATGCTGTATGTGTGTGTCTTTATATATACATAATAAATATACACACAAATATATTATGTAAACAAAAACTTTTATTTTGGATGCGATTAATCGTTTGACGGCACTAATATACATGTGTATGTGTGTGTGTGTGTGTATATATATATATAGTTCAAGTTATTATTTTGAAATATTTATTTGAAATATTTTAAGTTATTTTTTTATTATTACTTCGGTCAAAGTTTGTAAAGTGATCTTAGGTTTTGGAAAGGTGCTATTAAAATAAAATTCAATTTTATTATCATCATTATTAATAATAATAATAATAATAATAATAATAATAATAAGTAAATTGTTTTTGTTTTTGTCAAGCATTTAATAAATAAAGAGTTGCATTCCCCTGGAATAGTCCTTTGTCAGGAATGGTTTTATTAATATCAGCAAGCATAAGATCATAAATGTTTCTGCATTAAAGTGTCCTGGAGATGTTCATAATGACTGAAATGAAAGAGAAACTATGCTGAAACACAAACATTGTGTTTTTTGTTTTTGTTCTTGTGAACCTGTCCTGCTGCGATCCTGACGTTCCTCTGGCCGAAGGAATGCATGAAGGAAGTAGTTTTCTCTGACGTGACTCTGTTTTTCCAGAAAATGGAGGGAAATTGCGTTTCCATCAAAGGCTTGATGTGTGTAAACTGAGGCAGGGACGTTTGGAGGCAATTAAGTTCCTCATGTAACACAATTCAGACTCCATCATGTGCGGCGCTGATCGATAACTTCCTCTAAATGACGCAGGTCCACTTCCTGGCCCATCATCTTCATCATCATCTTCATCATCATCATCATCATCTCCTGTAGCTTATCAATATTTGATAGAAAGCCAGAGAGATGTGTTTGATGCTGATTCTCTCGTGATTGAGCTTCAGCTCTGTTCTCTAGTACTGAACACGCAGCTGTGTTATGAATAATGTCTTTAATAGGGTTTAATATTTTGTAAGAGTTTACAGATGAAGAAACCCGTTTCCTCACATGAGATCATGACTCACATTCGTGGTCTAATAAAGGCTGTGTATTCACACGAGGATGATGGTTGAGATCATGTGACCGCTGAATAAAACAGACACTTTCAGGATGAAATTAGTAACGTGAGTGACACAGTAACTAAGCTTTTTATGAAACCGGATCGATGTTTTCTCTTAATAGACAGCTTTTCATTTTCTTTATTCCCTTCTTTTTATTTTCCCTCTTTTTTTTGTTTTTGTTTTTCCTTTTTTTCTTTCCCTTTTCTTCTTTTTCCTTTATATTTCTTCAGTTTTTCTGTCTTTTACCCTTTTTCTTTTCTTCTTTGTCCGGAGACTGTAAATGTGTAAGTCTGAGTCAGATGAATGTTGTGTTCTCAGATGCACTCGTGGGTTCAGTTTCTCTGTGTTTGTGCAGGAAAGCGCAGTATCAGCGGATAGGCAGCATGAGTTTGTCTCCGTCCGCTCCGGAGCGCTGCGTGTCCCGGGACTCCATGGAGGACTACTGGAGCGAGGTGAAGACCATCGAGGAGGAGCGTCAGGGAGGACCGGAGGAGATGGAGCGGGCCAGTGTGGACGGTGCGTACGGATCATTACAGTTAAAACTTTATAGTCATCATTATAGTTCATGTGTCTGGTGTGCATAGAGAATTGTGTGTTGTTTTTTTGAAATTGAAAAAGGCTGCGAATCAGTGTCTGGTTTTGCAGATTCGGTGTGTGCTTCTGCTGTTTGAGTGACAGCTTTCAGAAACTGTGTGACAAATAAAGGTTTTGTGTGTAAGCAGCTGAAAAACACTGTAATATTAGTGTTTTACTACATTACTACTTGATGCAAACCGCTTAAAAATAACTGTCAGTCAGTGGAGCAAAGCTTTGTTTTGTCCTCCAGGTGGGCGTTCCTGTAAGTGTGTGACATCACGTGAGTACTATCAGTCGGTGTGTGTTTGATTGTTTCAGAGGCGGAGCTTGAGGAGGCGTGGCTGCAGGAGGCGGGGCTCTCCACGCTGGTGACGGGAACACAGAGCGACGGCCCGGCGGAGGCTCTTCTCTCCACGCTCACGCGCTCACAGGCCGCCATGGTGAAGAAACGGGTGGATAACTACACACAAACGCTGCGCAAGAGGAACAGACAGCCCATGAGACACGTGCGAGACGTCTTCTCCATGCACGACGCCTCGGTGAGTGCAAACCAGTGGTTCATGCCTGATTCAAATCAGGGGCCAGTTGTTCAAAAAGTTTAATCTGGATCAGAATGATCTGGATTTTGCTATCCAGCATCAGGTAACCCATCTTACCTGATGGCCAAATCCGATCAGATTACTTTTAACAGGTGGCCCCAGATGATCATACGGCAGGGTCCGCAGGTGCGGTCTTGTTTGACTGGCGTCAGGGTTGCCAGGTTTTCACAACAAAACCCACCCAATTTCTACTTAAAACTAGTCCAAAGATTGCCCAATCGCAATTTTTGGTAAAATTTGGTCAAAATTGCACATGTTATTGGGGTCACTTTAACCCGCAGACATGGAAAAACAACCAGCACAGTGTTAAAGGAGTCATTGGATGCTCATTTTCCACAAGTTGATATGATTCTTTAGGGTCTTAATGAAAAGTCTATACCATACTTTGGTTAAAATTTCTCAATGGTAGAGTAAAACAACACTCTTTTTACCCTGTTAAAGACAGCTCTGTTCACAGCAACCCGTTTTGTTGCATGTCCCTTTAAATGCTAATGAGCTCTGCTGACCCGCCCCTCTCTTCTGTGGGGTGAGGAGCTGGGCCTGTGTGATGTCACACAGCTAAGAATCTGAGAACGGCTTGATTTGAGAAAGGGGTTATTATTTTGGGGGATTTAAAAAAACAAACTCTGGGTGGATTCTTATCATTATGGAGTGGATGTGTACAAACACTGCCAACACACATTTATGTTCAAACTTTTGCATCCGATGATCCCTTTAAAGTAGCCCAGTTCTGCCGGTAAACTGCAGACTTGGCAACACTGACTGGCGAGTCGATTGGCTGTCGTGCAGCTGCTGCAGCCATTTGTTCGGCGTCTGAAAATAACGTCCCACTGACTGAGACCAGAACGTGCAGCGACACATGAGGAAACACCAGACGCGGTTAAAATTAGCCTCATGACAGCAGATGAGACCGCAAAAAACTTTATTTCATTCCTGCTGAGTCGACACACATCTGAGCTTGGATTCTTTCCTCGTAAACGTCAGGATGATGTGGTTATATGTATTAGGAATGTCAACGATTAATCGATCAATTGTCGATAAGAGATGCAATCGATTAAAGCTATCGATGGTTGATTAAGCAGGTTAATTTTGGGCTGTGTGCGGCTCATTCACAAAACACTGTGAGTTCTTTTGTATTGATGTATAGTAACTAAGTCATGTTTAATTATAATTTACCCAGATAATTGTTTCATATCGGGCTCTGCGCTTCGACAGGGCTGCATTTGATTGGCATTTGCTCATCCTGTCATGCCGGTGAATATTAAGGTTAACGATTAATTGATTGTTAATTTAAACAACGATTGATCATGGAAATTATTGAAAATTGACATCCCTAATATGTATGAAAAACAAAGATGTGTCATTGAGAAAGTCGCAATGAAATCTCAGATCTTCTGTATTGTGACGTACATCCAAATGTAATGAGTTATCAAAAAAAAATTGTAGGGCAGGGCTTGGTTCTGTGCATTGGTTGTTGATTGGATGTTGAGATGTGGGCGTGGCTGTCAAAAATGTATGCAGATGGACATGAGCTTGCAGGGGCGGAGTTTAAGAGCACTAAATGATTGACATACGTCACCAGAGGAAATAACACACCACAAACTATTCGATCATCAGCTGCGCGAAATAATAAAAATTCTGTTTTCTAATTGCATGCAATTAATTTGTGCATGTTTCATTCATGTTTTGAGCTTGTAATGTTTAATTAAAAATACCGGAAGATCCAGTTATAA
Source organism: Acrossocheilus fasciatus (assembly GCA_036784905.1). NCBI lineage: Eukaryota > Metazoa > Chordata > Actinopteri > Cypriniformes > Cyprinidae > Acrossocheilus > Acrossocheilus fasciatus. Next base: position 26,191,973 of record CM071961.1, on the reverse strand, counting down.
CATTTTCATTAAACAAATATGAGCTCAAAACATTAAAAAGAAAAAGAAACATGCATGAATAAATTGCATGCACATAACAAGGTCAAGGGTTTGATTCCCAGTGAATGCATGAACTGAACATGTATATCTTGAATGCAATGTAATTCATATGCATAAATCTAACCAACGGCATAAGTTTGGGGGCGGGACCATCTGTTTGACTGACTAACGGCAGCAGGTCAGACTGAACAGAGAGTATATGGTGCTGTGGAGTCTGGGCATGTTTAGAGGAGTGTGGTCAGTAACTGGTCAGACAGACAGAGAGTGAATCAGTCGTGACTCACGCTCAGCTGCTCCGACAGCTGAAATATCTGATACTCTGATTGGATGTGAAGCACAGATTCATTGGACCGAAATAGTCCAACAAATCCGTCTACACAGACATTAATACACAATGCTGAAATGATTTATATCTGACATGTGGGATGTGATGTCCTTGATTGGTCTATTTGAGTGATTATTGATTAACTGTCTGATCATGGTTATTGATCTAACCACAAGTATTTGAGATAACAACAATAATTATGCAGTCTAAATTTCAATCACATTTTGCCATTAAAATAAGGAAATTGTTACATTATATTATTCTACATTTTATATAATTAATTATATAAACAATTCAATTTCACAGTAAATATTGACATTTTATTATTTTATATGATTCCAAGTAAAAAATAAAAAATGAGTCTTGCACTGCAGGTGCTGAACAGAATTAATTGCAGTTAATTGCAGTGGTGCACGCTGATTTTAGTGTTGAATGGAACGTGTTTACCTCATGAATCCGTGTGATTTTGCTCTCTTACAGTCTGAACTGACGCCTCCGATTTCTCCAAACGGACAGATCGCTCCCAAACTGCCGCAGTGGAATCCACCTAAAGGTTGGACAACGTTTAACCCTTTTTAGATCATATATTTACATTAACATGCATTCATTTAGCAGACACATCACAAGCAGTTTATCATAAGAGACACTATGTTTACAGTTCATGACGGCAAATATAAACTAGATTAGTACACAAAAAGAAGAAGCGCAGAAAAGAGAAGAACAAGATTACTGTTTATTGTTTAAATATGAGTTATTATAGAAAGTGTCTGTGTTTATGGTTTTGGTTCACAGACACCTTCAACATTTCTCACATTATATCACAGTTTATTCGCTATAGTTGAGGAAACGGTAATAAAATATGAGAAGAACTCAGAGTTAAACTGAGTCAGAACTAACTGATCTTGATGATAACTTTGATAGAAAGGTATGTAATGAATTCAGTTGAGTAGCTGTCAGCTGTTAAAGTTAAGAACACAATTAGATCAAACCAGTTTAGCTCAAACAATTACCAAGAAATGCTTATTTTGTTCAGTCTGTGTGTAAAAAGATCACATTAGCAATTAAAGAAAAACACTTCAGTAAAACATGATCAGCTCAAAGTGTCTGAATCATTTCTGATCCGGTCGTCCACTGTATGAAGGATTTCTGGGTATAATGCGTCACAGTTCACTTTATTTTGCTCTCCTCACTTACATTAATGAACTATAGCATCCTGCACACACTAGTAAAAAAAAATTATATCTGGTGTCCGATTCATTATTGGTTTGAGCTCATGGAAATATCATTATCGTTGGTGATTAAGGTCTTAGTTTTTGTTGTTTATGTGTGTGTCCAGTCCCTCCGTCGTGTGCAGCCTTCACTCCAGCGGACACCAACGGCTCCAGCAGCGTTTCGGAGACCATCGTTTTATCGTTTGACGTGGCGTATTCAGAAGGGGCTCGAGCTCATCGGAAAGGCCGCGAGTGCCAGGACTGCCGGAGGATCCGGAAAGACGACAGGGATTTACCGGTGCGTTTCATCTGGCATAATGTCTGTCGTTTGAGTTTTAAAACTGATTCTGTAAGTTACTTCCCATCAAATTTAAAGACTCCTTAAATTCAGCTTGAGAGGTTTATATGCTAGGTTTGATCGGTAAGATTTTTTGATATTGCTTCCATTGTCCTCATTTGTAAGTCGCTTTGGATAAAAGCGTCTGCTAAATGACTAAATGTGAATAATTTTGGAAAGAATGCTCACTAAGACTGCATTTATTTGATCAAAATCCAGTAAAATTGTGAAATATTAAAACAGCTGTTTTCTATGTGAATATCTGTTAAACTGTAATTTATTTCTGTGGTGTGCAGCTGTATTTTCAGCATCATTACTGCAGTCTTCAGAGTCACATGATCTTCAGAAATCATTCTAATATGCTGCTCAAGAAATTCTAAAATGTGATTCTTGCTGAATAGAAGTATTCATTTCTTTCAAAAGAAAAAACAATCTTGTGAACAGTAGTGTAGATCTGGTCCAAATAAAACAAACGAAACCCTGTCCTTCTTGTCAACACAGGAAAGAAAATTGTCCAGCAATCTCACGGGGTCTAGATAATGCACCTTTTACCGGCAGTGTTTGTTCTGTTGCTTGAAACAAACAAGCAGCATTTACTGACAGCATGTTCCCTGGATAGTGAGCTCAGATCTGATGCTGCCGTCTAATGCGGTTTGTGGTCTGTTCTTCAGAGTTTTCAGATAGTGAAGCCCAGACAGGGCGTGACACGAGTGAGCGATTTATCGTCCGAGGACATCAAGAAGATCGGCTACATCTCCCTGATCGAGCTGACCACCTTCTACGACTTCCTGGGCATCGAGATGAAGAGGAACCGCGTGGTGCGCAGTAAAGCTCGAGGTGTGTGTCGGTCATATCGAGACTCAGAAACTGGCTTTAAACAATGTTGTTTTGTTCCCACAGACAGCAGGATACGATTACTATTGTAAATGCCCATAAAACATATCACCATAGTAAATGTCCACAAAAAGCATGGTATTGCCATAATAAATATCCAAAAACATGGTCTTACTATTGTAAATGTCCATAAACATGTTGTCACTATAATAAACAAAATATCCACAAAAAACATGGTGTAAGCCTAGTAATAGTTCAAAAAACATGGTGTTACCTTTGTAATGCTCATAAAACATGGTGTTACCATAGTAAATGTCCACAAAATATGGTGTTACCATTGTAAACGTCCATGAAGCTTGGTGTTGGCATAGTAAATGTGCACAAAATATAGCATTACCATAGTAAATATTTTAAAAACGTGGTGTTACCATGGTAAATGTGCACAAAACGTGGTGTTACCATAGTAAATGTTCATAAAATATGGTGTTAGCATGGTAAATGTGCACAAAACGTGGTGTTACCATTGTAAATGTTCATAAAATATGGTGTTACCATGGTAAATGTGCACAAAACCCATGGTATTACCATAGTAATTGTCCACAACATGATGTTACCATAGTAAATGCCAAGAACACATAGTGTTGCCATTGTGAATATGCAGAAAACATGGTGTTACCATAGTAAAAGTCCAGAAAGCATGGTGTTGCTATTGTAAATGTGCAAAAAAAACATGGTGTTACCATTGGTAATGTCAGCCATATTGACAGTCAGAAACCATGTCAAACTGACTGTAAATGCTGTCGTTTTGTTCCCACAGACAGCGGCATATTCGGCGTTCCTCTCACTACGTTGCTGGAAAACGACCAGAAGAAATACCCGGGTTCCAGAGTTCCTCTGGTTTTCAAGAAGGTACACTCATCTTTCCTCCTTTGGTTGTTAGAAACGAGGCTGGAATGTTGTGATCGAGATTGCGAGCGCTGGCTTTTCTGGAAAGTTCCCAGTCAGCACTTCTTAGGGCTCAGATACTCGTCCCTCCCGCATCCTTGGACAGAGCCGTGGCACGCTATCTCACATTATCCTGACCCCACAGCCCACGCTCGTCTCCGTTACAGAGGATTTCCAAAAAAACAAAGGCGGTGGCCAGAAGTGCTCTGGCTTGTTTTACGTGCCTGCGTTGACCTCGATGCCTCTGTTTTTAAGTGGAATGATGGAGGCCGTTTATTGTTTCACTGGAGAGGGATTTACTGAGGAAACACTTAGAAATACAGAGATGGAGGATTAAAATAGACGCTTTAATAAACCTTCAGCAGTGAAACCACTCCGCCTGAGATTCTTCCAGCATTGCAACACCGTCAGTATTTGTGTTGGGTAACTCGAGAGCTGACGGGAAGATACGGAGACCCCCGGCTGGTAGAAATCCCCCACATGCAGCTGTGTGTGTGACAGTTGATGAGTCTGACGCTCTTATCAATGACTGATAAAGACTCTGGAATCTCAATCATCTCTGTCAGAAAACAAAAGCACACAGTCGGTGTTCTGCTGGTGTTTACATGCCACTCCAAGCTACCTCAAAACAATACAGTGGAATTACCATGGCACACGTTCAAAAAACATGGTTTTAGCATAGGAAATGTCCAGAAAACATGGTGTTCCTGTAGTAAATTTCCGGAAAACATGGTGATACCACAGTAAATTTCCAGACATCAAAATCTTGTCAGTGCGAATATCCAAAAAACATGTTACCATAGTAAATTTCCAGTTAACACGGTGTTAACATGGTAGATGTCTGGAAGACATGGTGTTACCATAGTAAATGTCCAGAAAACATGGTGCTACTGTGGTAAATGTCCTGAAAACATAGTGTTGGAGTACTAAATTTTTCATAAAACATGGTGTTTGCCATAGTAAATGTCCAGAAACCATGGTGTTACCATATTAAATATCCAAAAAACATGATGTTGCCATAGAAAACATCCAGAAAACATGATGTTACCATAGTAAATGTCCAGAAAACATGGTGTTGAAGTACTAAATTTCCAGAAAACATAGTTCTACCATAGTAAATATCCAGAAACCATGGTGTTACCATAGTAAATGTCCAGAAAACTTGGTGTTGCCATAGAAAACGTCCAGAAAACATGGTGTTGCCATAGAAAACGTCCAGAAAACATGGTGTTGCCATAGAAAACGTCCAGAAAACATGGTGTTGCCATAGAAAACGTCCAGAAAACATGGTGTTATCATAGTAAATGTCCAGAAAACATGGTGTTGCCATAGTTAAGGTCCAGAAAGCTATGCTAATACCCAGCATGTACGTCTCATGTGTTGATGATGATGTTTGTGTTCCTGCTTTCAGTTGTTGTCTAAACTGGAGCAGACGGGGTTACAGACGGAGGGGATTCTCAGGGTTCCGGGATCAGCGTCCAGAGTGAAGGTAAATGATCCATCATCATTCACACAGCAGACATCAGCTTCATTCTCTGCAGCGTGATGAACACGGCCTGCTCCAGGATTTGTGCTGTTGGCATGTGGCTCAGTGACACATCCGTAAAGCATCTGACCTGGATTTCTCCCACTGATTCCAGCTTTAATTCCACAGTCCTCAGCATTATTCATCCATGAGTGAAGAACAGCAGCTCAGGATGACCGAAATGAAGTTAGAAAGTCAAATCACACTCGTATTGTGCAAGACATGCTGCCGCTTTAAGAGAGTTAACGTGACGTCGAGAGCGTCCGAATATGCTACATTTGCTCCAGATACAAGTCTGATGTCTGATCCTGGAATGCTGTTGTGTAATATCAGGAAACACTATAGTCATGCAAACACTATTGTACTTTATTATTATTAAGGAGAAGATGTTTGTTTGTTGTTTAGGTGCTCATGATGTTGGTTTCTGTGTTTGTCCTCCTCAGCATCTGCGTCAGGAGCTGGAGCTGAAGTTCTACGAGGACCGCTTCGACTGGGATCAGGTGCGTCAGAACGACGCGGCGGGTTTGTTGAAGATGTTCATCCGCGAGCTGCCGTATCCTCTGCTGACCCAACAGCACCTGCCGGCATTCACAGCCGCTCAGAGTGAGTCTGAACATCCATATCCACGTCTCTTCACTGACCGCTCAGTGTCTCGTCTCTCATCTCTCTGTCTGTCTGTCAGGTATCTCATCACCCAAACATCAAATCCAGGCTCTTCATCTTCTCATCATGCTGCTTCCTGAAGCCAACAGAGACACTCTGAAGGTCTGTTCATCTCATCACGCTCACAAACGCTTCCTGAAGATCATGTAACGCACAAAACTTGGCCCCTCATTGTCAAATTTGAATACCCTCCAAGATATTTCAAACTTTTTATTGAAAGAAACTAGGAGTGGTGATATATTAAAATAAACACATAAAATTCTTATAAAAAATTCGAATAATTAAATCCCAGAATTCCAGCAACTTAATATTGTTGGTGGAAAGGGTTAGTTAACTAAAGCTCAAACCGTTATTTGGAAAAAAAAGTTCAATGAAATTAAATATACAAAATTACACTTATTTTGAGCTAGTTGCCAACGCAACAATTTTAATTTAGTTACCTGATGTACTAAAACTAAAATAAAAATGAATAAAAATTATATTGACATGAAAAAAAAGCAATAAAAATGACAAAACAACAAAATTAATAAAAAAATAAATTGATTAGAATTAAATGATGATACTCAATGATACTAACACTGGTTCACCTTTTTTTATTATTATGAATGAAGTGTAATTTACAGTGATTTTTTTTTTTTTTTTTTTTTTTAAGTTTGTGATAACAGGGTTTTAAAAATTACTTAAATTTAAAATAAATAAATATATTTAAAATAAATAAATAAATAAAACATTTACTGATCCCAAACATTTGAACCGTAGTGTAATAATAACAAACAATAATGATGAAAATTCAGCTTTGATCACAGGGATTAAATCATGTTTTACAATATATTCACATACTTATTTTAAATTGTAATAATATTTTACTGCATTTTTGATCAAATAAATGCAGCCTTGATGAGCAGAAGAAACATTAAAAATCGTACTGATCCCAAAGCTATGAACGGCAGTGTACAGTAAATCTGACAAAACCTCCTCATTTGAAACGTCCTCTAAAAATGCAGGTGTTTTCTGTGTGTTAGTGTTAGCTGATGTATGGAATGTCCCTATTTGGATAGTTGAGTAAACGTGTGTGCGTGTGTGTAGGTAAAGTATTGAAATGAGCGTGTTCTCAGGTGAAGTTGATGAACCGGTCGCGCAGGTGGCATTAATCTGTGATGACGCACACAGTCTCAGAGAGGATCAGGCCGCTTTGTCGTCATGCGTTCGGTGCCCATATTCTCATGTGGAGATTCAGCGCTGATTCGGTTTAATCTGTGTGCTGACATCAGCTGAAAATGCAGTGCAGATGCACTAGAGACGCGTTTACCCTGGAGCTCAAACGCCAAGGTCACGCTTCGAATCCCAGGGAGCTAATAAACTTGAACGAATGCTTGTAAATGTGAAGTCACGTGGAAATTCCTGTTTGGAGTTTGTCAGAATCTTCTCTAGTAATATAAACTCCCAGGTTAAAAAAAAAAGTACTTGTGTATGAAACATGGGTTCGAGTGTACTAGTGCACGCATTTTAGTTTATATTCACGGTGTCCCAAAATAGCACTGTTGAGTACACTTAGATGATCTTAAGAAGTACTAAAGAATCATTTTTAGTATATTAAGCACTTTGTGGAAGTGTACTTTTTTAACCGGGGCCAGCCCTTGGGTCGTCGTCAGGTGATGTTTGCGCTTTGTTCACTGTACGATGTTTGTTCTCAGGCTCTTCTGGAGTTCCTCAGAAAGGTGGTGGCGTACGAGGAGAAGAACCGCATGAGTCTGTGGAACGTCTCCATGATCGTCGCACCGAACCTCTTCACGTTTCGTGGGAAGAACGTCAAACAAGAGGAGATGCAGGGCGCGGTCGCTGCCGCCCAGCTCGTGCGTCTCCTCATTACCCATCAGGACCTGCTGTGGACGGTGAGCAACACGCGCTCATGAATATTAATGAGGTGTCTTAGCTGATTGGCTGACATTGGTAAACGTTCACTGGAGGATCATTACAGAAGCCGATGTTTTCTGTGTCTGTCTGACTGACATCTGCTCTTTACTAAACTAAGGGAATATTCATAAAATAAATATATATTTAAAAATAACTAAATATTAAGGAAATAAACATTAAGTATATTTCTATTTTAAATATTACAAACATTAAAATATATATATATTATAATAAAAATGACTAAAACTCTTAAGTAAAATTACAATTACAATGAAAACAGAAAATGCAAAAATAAAAACAATTCAAAACGTACAGAAACTATATAATAGTATCTCAATGAAACTAAAATAACACTGGTTCTGGCACTGTTTATCTTTTATTGCCAAATAAGAATTTACACGACTTCTCTACTAATCTAGTGATTTACAGGGATTTTAATACACATATAGCAATTTCTATAATCTATCTATCTAAAAATGTTAAGATGAATCTCTTAATTTCAATGTGTTTTTTAATATTAATGAGGTGTCTTCGCTGATTGGCTGAGATCGGTAAACAGGTGATGTTCAGATTGATAAAGTCGTTGTTTTCTGTGTCGTTGTGACTGATGTCTGCTCTTTATATCCGCAGGTCCCATGTTTTCTGATCTCTCATGTCAGGAAAATGAACGAAGCCACCATGGGCAAAAAAACACCGACTTCAGAGAAGAGCAAGCGCAGACTACTGAAGAGATGGAACACGGAGAAGGAGCGCGAGCGCAGTGAAGTGAGTGCTCATGGGATTGAAGCAGTTCAGATCAGTGTGTAGTGATCTGCAGGGGTCCATACATCATAAAAATGTCAAATTAAAAAAAGAAAATGGTTTTACAATAAAAATCAATCAATAATAAAAATGAGTTTGCTTACCATTAACCATGTGAGCATTAACCCATCAAAGTTTATTATTGAAATTTTAACTTAAAATCTGAGGAGGATTTCAAGTAAATATCTGAGCTCAAATGGGTTAAGCTGATGAAAATGTTTGGGAATCCCTGATGTAAAAATTATGGTAACAATATTACACATAATATTTTTTTCGATGACCCCTTTAAAATGAAACTGCATCAGGTGCTTTTTGAGGGAAAAACAACGCATAGATTTTTTTTGCTTAGTTTGTTCAAGGCTTTTTAAGTGAAGTTATTATTATGTATAAGAATCGAATTAGGTTTCATTTAGATAGTATTTAACACTATTTGCTTAAAGTTGCCTTGTGTTTGATGAGAAATAAACCCAAAAGCTGAAGATTTTTGTAGTGTACAATTAGTGTCTTCACAAATATACACCATAAACTAATGTGACAGACAAGCCTTTTTGTCTCTACATAGAGATACACTTAATTAGATGGGTGAACATAATTACCTGATTTTATAAATGTGGACAATTACATTTGCATTAAGCTTTTGCTCTTGTCTATAAATTACATTTACAAAATGAGCCTACAATAGCAGAAATTAGCTTTTTTTTGTGAATGTAAAGATCCCTGATTAATGAAATTGATAATAAAAATCAAAATGATTAATGAAATTAGAAATTTTTTTATGGATGTTCAATTTAGTTTTATTAGTTTCATACATATCCATATACAGTATTTTGTTCTAATGGCACGAATAATCTCAAACTTCACGGGGTTTTACACGATTCTTTGATTCTCTTGTAGTGTGGGTATGGTGAAGTTTACTAAAAACAGACATTTTCACGTTTATTTCAATTATAAACGGCTTTACGAGCGAGACGCGTCAGTTTAGCGCGCGTTTACATAGAAAAACTACGGAAAAGCAGCGCTGTGAATGAAAAACAGCCGCTAAGAGTTTAACACATTCACTTTATATAAAGTCACTTAAGAAGCCGCTACGACGGCTCGGGCTTCTTGAGGTACGTTATTACAGTATTAATAGTATTATTGAGTAGATAATTATGAGAGAGAGAGAGTGTGTGCTGTTACCTATGTCTACAGTGCGTTTCTCCAGGTCAAGTCATAATTCTCCGTGAAAATCACTTCACGATGTTCGCTGAGGAAATATCTTTGTCGTTTCATCCTGTCAACGGTTAAAAAGTGGCGCGTAATTTGGTTCAGCGTTTCCACGGAGACGCATCGCTCGACTGTTGAGGTGGAATTCAAATAATTGCATCATAATTAAAGCAGAATTAAACAATAATAAAATGGCGTAAATAATTTCAATACCTTATTTAGTTCCTAGTTTCTGAGTGAATCTGTTGATTGACTCATTCATAAATATTTGGCGCCACCTTCTGGAGTAACAGTGACGTCACGGTACGAACGCACACTGTAAGCGGAGAGATATAACCGGCGAAAAGTTCCGGTGATTACTGGAATGAATTAACTGTATAGAATAAAAGCTCTCCGTCTGTTTTCTTCAGGTCACCGACCTTCGTGACGGCGTCATCAGAGTTCACGCGCCGCTCCATGCAAAGGTTTCCATGGCGATTCAGCTGAACGCAGAGATGAAGGCCAGAGACATAATGGCGCGCTTCGACATCGAGAACGGGTGAGTGATGGGGCTGGACCATATCACGATATATTTCTTAATTTCTGTCGATACGATATAACTCCGATATCAACATGAACACTATTTAAAAAAAAGCATCATAAAAACTGCACTATGAACTCCTCCTATTAAACTATTAGCCTTCATACAAACAAGAAATGTGAAATGACTGTCAAATTAACATCTCAGACTCACCTTATTAATATTAATATCTTTAACTTCAAACTTCTACCAGTCAGAACTTTTTGAACAGTAAGATTTTAGTTTTTTAAAGAAGTCTCTTCTGCTCACCAAGCCTGCATATTTTAAAATGCAAGTTATTCCTGTGATTTCAAAGCTGAAATTTTAGCTTCATTTCTCCAGTCACATGATCCTTCAGAAATCATTCTAATATTCTGATTTGCTGCTCAAAAAAACATTTATTATGTCGAAAACAGTGAAGTAGAATTTTTTTTCCCAAGTTTCTTTGAATAGAAAGTTCAGAAGAACAGCATTTATCTGAAATAGAAATCTTTTGTAACATTATAAATGTCTTTATCATCACTTTTGATCAATTTAAAGCATCTTTGCTAAATAAAAGTATTAATTTCTATCATCCCCCCCCCCCACTCCCACTCAGGCTACTTCATCAGATAAAATGAAAATGCCATCAAAACTATTCTGAAGACAGTCGGTTTCCTTCAGAGATGCATTCATATAGATCACCCGCGCCGTGTTTTGATTTTGAAACGTGCAGTGCTCATGTTTACTCAACGCCACAAATAAATCAATGTATGGGAAACACTGGTAATGTATATTGGAAATTTGTTTAAAAATCATATCACCGTTATTGAAAAAATATATATCGCGATACATATTGATATCGAATTATTGTCCAGCCCTAGTGAGTGAACGAACGAACGAACACACCGGTCACATGACTGAACCGATGTTAACCGATTAATGCCGATTACAGGCGCGGGTCACGCAGCACCAGCCGAAGACAGAGACAGTATCTGTTCGAGGTCGGAGGAAACATCGGTGAGTTTCACATTAATTATAATAATAATCATTTTAGATATATAAAGTCAAACAAAAAATGATTCAGACACCAGTGAGGAGAGCAAAATAAAGTGAACTGTGACGCATTATACCCAGAAATCCTTCATACAGTGGACGACCGGATCAGAAATGATTCAGACACTTTGAGCTGATCATGTTTTACTGAAGTGTTTTTCTTTAATTGCTAATGTGATCTTTTTACACACAGACTGAACAAAATAAGCATTTCTTGGTAATTGTTTGAGCTAAACTGGTTTGATCTAATTGTGTTCTTAACTTTAACAGCTGACAGCTACTCAACCGAATTCATTACATACCTTTCTATCAAAGTTATCATCAAGATCAGTTAGTTCTGACACAGTTTAACTCTGAGCTCTTCTCATATTTTATCATTTTCTAAACTATAGCGAATAAACTGTGATATAATGTGAGAAATGTTGAAGGTGTCTGAATAAATCTTGGTTTAACTGTATAACTGCTATTTGTGAGCAAGAAGTAATTTAAAAATTAAAATAATAAAATAAAATAACAGATAAACAGTGAACCAGTGTTATTTTAGTGCCACTGAGTTTTTTTTTTTTGATGTCTGTCTTTAATTAGTTACTTAATTTAGTTTTCACTTTAATTTTAAAGTTTGTCATTTTGCTGTGTTTTGTCTTTTATATTAATTAATATTTATTTAATATTTTAGAAGAACAGACATCAGTTTTAATGAGATGCAGAAAAAAATGACAGACTAAGTCGTAATTATGACTTTAAAAGTTGAAGTTATGACAATGTTTGAAATTGACATACAAAGTCAAATAATTGGCAAGAAGTAGAAACTGACACATTAAGTCATAATTGACATAAAAAATATAAATTGTCAAAATGATCACTTTAAAAGTCAAAATTCTAAAAAAAATTATATAATGTAATTTTATTTAATAAATAAATAAATAAATAAAAAAATAAAATAAAATATATATATATATATATATATATATATATATATATATATATATATATATATATATATATATATATATATATATATATATATATATATATAATTTCGACTTTTAAAGTCAGTTTCAAATTTGTCACATTTGACTTCTCATAGTTTTGCACTTTTAAAGTCCAATTATGAAACAAATTTGATTTCAGATGAATATTATGACTTCTTTTTTAAACAGACAGTACACATTAATCTGAAGTATTTTTGTTTGTTTTCTGTAGGCGAGCGCTGCCTGGATCCAGACGCACATTTACTAGACGTTTACCGCGTTAACCCTCACTGTGAATGGGTGCTGAAGTCACGGGCGACCTGAAGGAGTGTTTACTGCAGATGAACCCGGAGACCATCAGCTGCTCTGAGGCTCTCGCTCGGAGGTCAGGGGTCAAACATCCGCCGCTGCGGTTCAGTGCTGGTCATTGAGTTTGTTTGGTGCCAAAACTGTGTGACCTTCCGATCAGAAGCCCTCATCAGGACGCATGTTTCATCGCTTTATACCACTAGCCAGTGTAAAAAAAGAGCATGTACATAATATTTATACCACTAATTTATCCCGCTGTACGATAATGATTTTGTATTGTTTATATACGCTGCATGTTTGTGATGAAGCCATGTGAACTTAAACACTACAAACCTGTGAAGAACTCAAGCGGCATGTATTTCACCCTGAAATCACTCGACTGAAAGAAGAAATGAAGATCATAGAGCCGTTTTTGACATTTGTGACATTATTTTCCTTAAAAAAAAAAAAAAAAATTGCCTCAAAATCTCATTGTGATGAATTACTGAAATGGGGATTTTTGTTGTTGTTCCTTTAATTTTACTGATTTAATGTATGTTTTTATTATTGTAAAAATGGCTATTACAGAATTGAGAATATTGAACATAAGTTAAAGGCCCTGATGTATTATATAAATATATACTGTGTGTATTTGTGTATATATATATATATATATATATAGTATATACATATATACACACACACACACGTATATATTTATATACACACACATTTATATATTACAGGAATGTGAATTTCTAATTCTCATTATAATAATGTCACTATATATATCTCCTAAAAAGGCTTTATTGCTAAAAGCAAAGCTAAATTAATGTTTGTTTCGGTGTGAAATATGAGCTGGATGTGTTCTTGTGAGATTCATCAACACGGGTCAATATTACCTCTATTTAAACCAGATAAATATTAATGCCAACATCATCAAACACTAACCGGATTAATGAAGGACTCGTTAACATTAAAGTTCACGAACTACAGAAACAAAGCCACACAAATGAAGCCAAACGACCTTTGAACTTTCACTGGATGATGTTTTACCTTATATCATGTTCTCAATGTCTGCCAATAACTCGTCCTCATCCTCATCCTCGTTCTCTTTGATGCTCTGAATTAATTTTTTTACTCTAAAAGCTATTTTTATGTATGATGTACTAGAAAGTTCACCTGTTTTTTTTATTTGTTTTTTACATAACATGTTTTTGCTGTTGTTAACTGGATTTGTGTTGTTGAAGATCATTTATTTTCCTCGTGATGAATGTGTTTTATCATATTGAGCGTTACATTGAAGCATTTTACCGTTATTTAAAGCCATCAGAACATTACTTTATAGCCTTGTTTCATCAAAACCAAAAGCAGTCGGCCAAACCTCTTCATAACATGAAGTCTCTGAGTATTATGAAGAACATGTAGCCATATCATAGACTTCATATCATGAGAATGTATTGCTAAACTATGACTAGTCATGTTGTAATAGTGGGTGAAACGACAAGGCATTATGAAACTAACCCGATTAAAACACGTGAAACCACCTGCTGTGTGTGTGTGTGTGTGTGTGTGTGTGTGTGTGTATCGGGATCAGCGCTCTGGAATGTTTGCAATCTTTCTGATAGTGAAGGAATGCCGATGAGTTGGAAATTTCATCACCAGTAAAACAAGCGAAACGCTCAACTAAGAAACAACCAGCGTTTTATTAACAAGCAGGGTTTCTGCAGGCTGTGTGAAGGACTCTTAAGAACAAGTACAGAAAATGTAAGGAATAAATTGGAGTCAGTATGATCTCTATGTAATGTAAATGTCTAGGGAGCACGGTGAGTTTTATTAGCAACACTTCAGCATTCGAAAATAAAAACTTCCAACAGACCTCCATTACTTTTAAAATCATTTTTACAAAAAAAAAAAAAAAAAAAAAAGCTCTGCTTTCAAACACTAGAAAATAGAAATGACTTTTACACGCCGTTAGGCTTCACTATTTTTGGCATTTTTCCACCACAAGTGTCTGAAGGATTCTTAAATCAAGATACATTTACTTTAGAAGCGAAATGATGGAAGATAAGAAGTCTTGTTTTCTAAAAATCTTCCTTTAACTTGACTGATTTAATATATTAAGTTGATTTTTACTGTAAAAATGACCAGTAAAACGAGACTGAGAATCATGACTGAGCATAATATTGTTCATTAATTAATATTAATACTGAACATAAACATGAAATGCCCTTATTTATTACAGTAATATTTAATTTTGTTTATTGATAAAAAAAAAAATCATCTTTACAGGAATTTGAATGTTTAAATCTTAAAATAATGTCACAATACAAAAAAAGTTGTAAAAACAAGCTTTATTTACTAAAATGTACTTTTCCATTGATGTAAAAAAAATTATTTTATGATTAAAACAAGTACAAAAACCTGCTAATAGGCTCCAAAAAATGAACTTCATTCAAAAAGTAAAACATTTTCCACACAGTATTGACATTTTTCTTGATTTAAGCATAAACTCACTTAATTTTAACTTCATGTCTTCATTTCGCATCTCCAGTAAA
Organism: Acrossocheilus fasciatus; assembly: GCA_036784905.1. Classification (NCBI taxonomy): domain Eukaryota; kingdom Metazoa; phylum Chordata; class Actinopteri; order Cypriniformes; family Cyprinidae; genus Acrossocheilus; species Acrossocheilus fasciatus. The sequence goes on along the minus strand of CM071961.1, from coordinate 26,176,762 downwards.
TGTGTCTTGATTTAAAGATTTGTACTGGAAAACAAGACAGAAATACTGAGGATTTATTTATTTTTTCAGTGCATGCAACAGTTAATGCCACAACTTTATAATTTAAGACTTTCTGCTCTGAATTAAGACTTTTCCAAGGTTTTTATTTGTGGAAGGGTGAGTTAAGGCTTTTTAGGAGCCACAGAAACCCTGAAATCTAAACATGATGCGAGTCAAAATTCACAAACGTTATTAAAGACCAAATGTTTGCATGAACCGGAGGCGTTTATGCAGCGTTATCCGGGCAGGAGTGAGGGATGACGTGCGGATGAGCGAAGGCGGCGCTGAAGTCCAGCACATCGGTGACGTGACCCTTAAAGACCCGCAGGTTCCTCATGCAGCCGCGGAACGGCTCTCTGGAGCTCAGACAGTTCTGCTTCACGTCCGCTGCGAGAGAACAGAGAAACACGGATCAGATCCACCGTAACGCCAGAAACTGACTCGACTGCATTAAAATCCGTGCTCAGACTACCTGGGTATCCACCCACATAGATGGGGTTTTTGGTCTCGGCTGAGGTGGAGGATGAGTACGGGTTCTCCGCGGTCACCGTCACGCCGTCTACGGTCAGACTCAAGCTGTGCTTCTGCTTCTTGGCCACCAGGGTCCGCCAGCGGCCGTCACACATGGATACAGCGCTCCTGCTGCTCGCCGTGATCCGACCCGCGCCGTTATTCACGTTAAACACCACCTGTGACGGGACGAGCACGCTATTAACCATCAGCACACGCCAGAGAAACTCTGGAGACCACACGAGGAGCTCCGGGAAATAACAGCCAATGATAGAAACAAACAGAGGGGAAGAGTTATTATTGTTAACTGAACTAAAAAAATGAAAGAAACAAAGATATAGAAGAAAAGGAAATTTTATTTCAAATATTTTTCAATTTTTTTTAAGTTTAAGATGACATACTAAAATAAATATATAGACAAATTGCATCAAAGAACAAACTAAAACTAGTAAATAAAAATGAATAAATACTATATAGACAAACTGCATAAAATAACTAAACTAAAAGTAAAATTAATAAATAAAATTAAAATATTATTTAGACAAATTGCATAAAATAAGTAAACTGCATAAAATAATTAAAACTAAATAAACTAAACCTGGTAAATAAAAATGAATACTATACAGACAAATTACATAAAAATTTAAATGCATAAAATAATTTAAACTGAATAAAATAAACCTAATAAATACTATATAGATCGCATAAAATAACTAAACCTAATAAATAAAATTAATAAAAAATACTATATAGGCAAATTTCACAAAAAAACTAAAATGCATAAAATAACTAAAACTGAATAAAATAAAACTAATAAATACTATATAGACAAACTGCATTAAAACAAAATGCATAAATAACTAAAATGCATAAAATATACTAAAGAAATAATACTATATAGACAAATTGCATAAAAACTAAAATGCATAAAATAATTAAAACTAAAAAACTAATAACTAATAAATAAAAATTAATAAATAATATATAGATAAATGTAAAAAACAAAAACAAAAAAAAACTAAAAATTACTAAAATGAAAACAGAATATATATATATATATGTATGTATATATACATACATACTTACATATATTCTGTTTTCATTTTAGTAATTTTTTTTTTAATATATATATATAAAGGTGTAGGTGATATTAACCTGTCCGTTGATGAGCTCCAGGCCGATGGCGTCCACCTTAGTGCTGCTGATTCCCAACAAAACCCCGTCCGGCGCCGTGGAGCGGAAGTCCAGACTGACCGTGACGTCCGAGCCCACGTTATAGCCCTCTTTCACTGCGGAGAGAGCGAGACGTCAGCCTGCGTTCTGAGCACTCATCATTCATCATTACGCGTCAGACTCACTGAAAGCGGCGTATCCGCTGCCGCTGAAGAAGCTGCCGTCCTGAGCGCGTCTGAAGCAGAAACCGGCGGCGTGAGACGACAGCGCAGCGCTGAGGTTCATCTGGACGCCGCTAAACGTCACGTCCTGAACACACGCCGCCAGACTGTGTGTCACCTGAAGAACAACACCGCTTACGATCGTCAAACAGGCTGACGCTTATATATATATATATATATAGTATTTTAATATTGAATATATTGAGTACAACGTGTTTTAAGGAGGTCAGTTACATTTCCGATTCTCTTGGCGGTGTATGTGGCAGGAAGTCCGCCGAGATACAACTTCCCCTCCACGTCCAGCGTGTGTCCTTTAGTGGGTGTGCGGTCAGATTCGGTTCCGTCCACACTGACCATCACCGTCTTCTTACTGAACTCAGCCTTCACCTGCACAAACACAGCAGACATACTGTAAACAAATCTCTTTCATTGTCACATCTGTGACCCTGCAGCACAGCAGCAGTCATAAGCAGCACAGCTGTATCTGCAGCAATAGCCAACAATACATTGTATGGGTCACAATTATACATTTCTCTTTTATGCCAAAAATCATTAGGATATTAATATCATGTTCCATGAAGATATTTAGTACACTTCCTACCGTAAATATATCAAAACTTCATTTTTGATTAGTAATATGCATTGCTAAGAACTTCATTTGAACAACTTTAAAGGTGATTTTCTCAATATTTAGATTTTTTTTGCTCCCTCAGATTCCAGATTTTCAAATAGTTGTACATTTACATTTACATTTATGCATTTAGCAGACGCTTTTATCCAAAGCGACTTACATTGCACTCAACTTACAGTTTTTACATTTTATCAGCTCTTGCTTTCCCTGGGAATCGAACCCATGATCTTGGCGTTGCTAGCGCCATGCTCTACTATTTGAGCTACAGGAAAGCTCAGACAAATGATCTAAATGATCAAACTTTGCTGTTTTTTATTGATTTGTGGAGTGGAACATGAGCTGGACATGGATTTGTGAAATTCAGTCTTAAAACTAGAAGCTGAAAACATGTTTAAATCCTGCTGTATCATATCATAAGGCCTTTAAATCCTCAAACTCTGCTGTTAAACCTGTCTCTGGTTAATAGTTCAGAGTGTTTTATCCAGTAAAAGCTCTTTTAGTGTAATTGTAGAAGCGTCCAGCTTCAGCTGCTTCTCGTGTCAAATCTGGACTGATTTTGATCAAGTAAGCGTCAGAATAACTGAAGTCATATCTCCAGATGAACACTTACTGGACTGAAGCAGCTCAGCTTTAATCATTTTCTAGAAACATCAGTGCGTCTCAAATCTGATCATCAGGATCTTCTGAGGAGCTTTACTCTCACTGTTCCTCAGCGGAGGAATGATCTTCACATCTTCACTTCACATCTTCTGAGGAGCGTTTATTTCTTCATCTCTCCATCAGCATTGCATTATATGTTTGGATCATTTACATCTTATTAGAGATATAGAGCAACCACTGATATTTAGATCATTTAATGTCAGTATCTGCTGCGCTGTTAAGATCTCAGTGATTTGCATCACAAGCAGCAGAATTTCATCATATAAATATCAGCATCTGCACCGAATTGCATATTTTTGCTCAGTTTGAGTCAGATTTTCCTCCATATTCTCACTATATCAGACTATATGAGCCATAAAAGCCTGATGGAGCAAATATCAAAAGCTTTTATTTTTGTCATATTATCTGCTGTATCAGGGTTGAGAGGGTTAAAGCTATCATGTGATCAGGACTCACGGTGTGCCAGAGGCCGTCGTTGATGGGCGTGGTCAGCGAGGCGTGGGCGGGGCCTTTCCCCAGGTCACATGACAGCTGCAGACGCCCCCCCTGCACCTGCAGAACGGCGTAATCCTGCTGGTTTGCGTTGGCCAAGTAGAAGAGAACGCCGCTGTGAGCGAACGTCCGAACGGACAGCTTCACCACAAAACTGAGACGAGGAACAGACAATAACATGTTAAATTAAGATCTACGAGAGCATCTGTCACGGTCAACTTCTCTCAGTTGTCAAAAATCTTGTATATGTGACTGTGGTTTACCTGGTTCTGACGGTCTTATTCTTGAAGCCCATGATCACGTGACTGTGTCGAGACAGTCCAAACTGCAGGGATCGTGGGATGGTTTCTGTGTGATCCGCCGCCGCACACTGAGGAAGTGACCATATAAGGGCGTGAGACAGGTATGACATTCTTACAATGTTACAGACGTGAATAACACATGTTCTGTGTTCACAGAAACTATCTGAAGAATGTCACACGACTCAAACACACTCTTGTCATAATGACAACGAAACCTTTGATTTCAGTGCGTCAAATAAAGAGCTATTATAGTCACCTAAAACCACAAACATTTATGTTATGCAACATTCCTCATTTAGTTTAGTGCCAAAATAACTAAAACAGAATTAAAATGAATAAAAACTATACAGACATATATAAAAAAAACAAAAAAACAAACACTAATAAAAATGACAAAAACATACAAATAAAATCGAAAACTTTAACTAAAATTAAAATGAAACCAAAAAATACAGAAAAAAATAAAATAAAATAAAACCTATAATAGAATCTCAGTGATACAAAATTAAACTGGTCACATATGGATTCTGTAACAATTATTTTGGTAATCAAGTAATCTACTGATTATTTTAACATTTAAGTAATATGATCATTTTTAGTAATAAAAATAGACCTAAGTGAGGCTTTAATATGACTATATTTATATATTAACTAATGATGAGGCAATCATAATTGGTTCAAATAAAGTAATAACATGGTTTTATTGAACAACACTGTTAAAATACATAATGTAATATGCCTATATAATATGAATATATTTAGTATATTATGTATTATACAGATACCTGCAGAGGGCGCCAACGGCCTGGTGATGTTTCATTTTACAGCGTGACTCGAGGACGTTTAAATCTATTTCATTTTAATATTTGGAAACAAGCAAACTCAGAGTGACTTTTATTTTGAAATAGAGATGTACAACAAATCTCATATTTATAAGAGCGTTTACATGCGTTCCCAAATGAAACCCAAACAAACAGCACATGCAATAAAAGACCGAGCAAGCACTATCAAAGGTTTTACCATAAACATAACTTTATCATAAATATGGCTGTTCTGAAGGGTTTTCCAGGACATTTCAAGCACCTCGTATGAACCCTGTAACAGTTAAACTGTGATCGCTACAGCTGCATCATCAGCTCATTTATCACATGTTTGTTTATGTGTCAAACAGGGTCCAACATTAACACTCAGCAAACACCAGACGTGAGCAAAAATGTTCTTTGGTGAGTAAATAAAGCTGCTTGACTTTATTAGGAAATAAAACATAGGATCAGAGACAGAATGAAGTCAAGAGAGTGAATCAAATCAAACCAGTGTTATTTTAGTATCATTGGGATACTATTATAGTTCTATTAAGTTGTGTTGGCAACTAATTGAAGAAAAGTTTAAAGTTTTTATATTTTATAGATTGTATTTTGTTTAGATTTAATTTATATAAATAATAATAATATGTTTTTTCAAAGATGTATATAAATACAAATATATTTGTTGTATAAATATTTATAAACGAGCTCGCTCCACTCAGGTATCTGCAGGTGTGTGTGTGTGTGTGTGTGTGTGTGTGTGTGTGAGACTGACTGAGTGTGTGTGTGTGTGTGTGTGTGTGTGTGAGACTGACTGAGTGTGTGTGTGTGTGTGTGTGTGTGTGAGACTCACTGAGTGTGTGTGTGTGTGTGTGTGTGTGTGAGACTGACTGAGTGTGTGTGTGTGTGTGTGTGTGTGTGTGTGTGAGACTGACTGACTGAGTGTGTGTGTGTGTGTGTGTGTGTGTGTGAGACTCACTGAGTGTGTGTGTGTGTGTGAGACTGACTGAGTGTGTGTGTGTGTGTGTGTGTGTGTGTGTGTGTGTGTGTGTGTGTGAGTGAGACTGACTGATTGTGTGTGCACGTGTGACTGTGTGTGTGACTGTGAGTCTGTATGTGTGTGTGTGTGTGAGTGTGTGACTGACTGAGTGTGTGTGTGTGTGTGTGTGTGTGAGACTGACTGTGTGTGTGTGTGTGTGTGTGTGTGAGACTGACTGAGTGTGTGTGTGTGTGTGTGTGTGTGTGTGTGTGTGTGTGTGTGTGTGTGAGACTGACTGAGTGTGTGTGTGTGTGTGTGTGTGACTGACTGTGTGTGTGTGTGTGTGTGTGAGACTGACTGAGTGTGTGTGTGTGTGTGACTGACTGAGTGTGTGTGTGTGTGTGTGTGTGACTGACTGAGTGTGTGTGTGTGTGTGTGTGTGTGTGTGTGTGTGTGTGTGACTGAGTGTGTGTGTGTGTGTGTGTGTGTGTGTGTGTGAGTGTGAGTGTGTGACTGACTGACTGAGTGTGTGTGTGTGTGAGAGACTGTGTGTGTGTGTGTGTGTGTGTGTGTGTGTGTGTGCGCGTGTGACTGTGTGTGTGTGACTGACTGACTGAGTGTGTGCGCGTGTGACTGTGTGTGTGTGACTGACTGTGTGTGTGTGTGTTTGACTCACGCTGCTGCTGCTGTGTGTGAGCGTGCTCAGCTCCGCCGGGGGTGACAGCGGTCGCGTGGAGGGGTCAGAGGTCGGCTCCGCCTCCAGCTCGTCAGGCAGAACCACACGTTTGGGTCTCTCCTCCAGCAAACAGCTGTCCATGTCCACGTTCTCGTAGCGCAGAGCAGCGGACAGATCCAACAATCTGAAACACACATTACACCTCCACATTCACTCAACCTGCAGCTGATTATATTTCATTATACTGCACTTAACTTTTTATATTTATATAGCGCTTCATGCAATACAGATTATTTCAAAGAAGCATAAACAAGAAAATAACAGTGATACTGTTGCAAAATTCATCAATTATGAAACAAACTCAATGTCAGCTGTAAAGCAGAAGACAATGGAGTCATTATTACAGGGTTATGATGTTATAATTAAAACTAAAGGCCCAAAAACATTTTTGCTACTTGAAATAAAAGTAAACATGAACTGAAATAAATAAATATAAAAAATTTTACTTACCGGTATGTCATTTCAGCTAGTTGCCACGGCAATATATATCATTTTATATATCATTTAGTTTAAGTACTAAAATAACTCAAATTAAGACTAAAATAAAAATTAATGAAAAATAGACAAATAAATATGATTTTAAAAAAATGAAAATTTCAAATTAAAGCTAAATAGTAATATTTTAAAAAAAATATATAGAAATAAAAATGACAAAAACAGAAACCAAAATTACTATAACTAAAATTAAAGTGAAAACTGAAAATACAAACATAAAATTCAATTCAAAATATTAACAAAAACTGTAAAATGAATAACATTGCAAAAATAAAAAAATAACATTGCATTATTTTGCTCAATTTAGCTTAGTTCAATAGCAGTGTCATTTTAAACACTTTTGACATATACCAAGTAATAAAATACACTATAGATATACGGTTTTGCTTTGGACATTTAGCTTGGCAGCAATATGGTTTTCAAATGAATATATTAATCAGTACCATGGTATATATATATATCTCAAAGTATTACCATTTGATGACATCACTGTTCCGTTGCAGTGCTTGCTGTGAGGGACATTCTCACACGTCTGTATTATAAAGGTGCCACAGAATGCATTGATAGAATATTTTAAATTGTTCTCTGATATCTACATAGAAGGTATGTGGCTTAGTTAAGAGCAAAAATCTCCAGAAACGGTTTTACATGTCCATTTACAACCCTAGGATTTGTCCCGAGAATGAAATGCTCTGTTATTGGCTTATTTGGAAGAGTCATGAATAATAATATTGAGCTCTGCTCTGATTGGCTGTGGCTCACACAGATCTCTACTGTCCGGCGTGAACGATGGGGAGATTAGAGCCTGTATCAGACGAAGATACAGATTTTGAGATATTCTGCAAGAATGTTTAGCGTCCGAGATATGAACATGATCGCTGCGAGTGAACGAGGCTTGAGAGAGAGTTGTGTGTGAGGACGCGGACGCAGCCTCTGTGTTGCCAGATCCAGCCGTTATAAGCGTTTTTGGGCTTGTCTTTTCCACTTTTGACACTTCAGTATTCCATTCTAAGTCGTAGATGTGTTTGAATGAACTCTGTGTGTGTGTGTGTGTGTGTGTGTGTGTCACTCACATGCCGTCCACCGCAGTGTTCCTGATGCAGCCGTAGAAGGAGTCGCTGGATCCCGTCTCTCCTGGAGGAACGCCGCCGATGAAGAGCTGCTCCAGAGCCAGAGCTTTATCTGCAGACGAGCCCAGCTTCAGCGTCGCCTGGCTCAGCTCGTCCACAAACACTGCGATGGACCTGAAGAAAAAACACGCAGACCGACTGAGCTCAACCCATCAGCAGCTTTCTGCAGCACACGCTACTGAAACCACATCCCAGAACACTCTAAACATATTCAGATTTATGCATTTGAATTGCATGTAAAATTTCCATCTGTTTGGATAACACAGTTTTAACATAAATTAAATATTGTAAATATTTGCATCTATTTGATTGTATTTAAATAATCATATTTTCAGAATGCATTCATTCAAACTGCTTAAAATCAAGTTTTTTTTAATAGTTTTTTCTCTATTATAGTTAACTAAAATGAAAAATAAATCAATAAAAAATGTTATCATTACTTGAAATAAAGTAAACATTAACTGAAATAAAAAAAATGTAACTTATTTTCTTTCAGCTAGTTTTCAAGGCAACATTTTTCATTTTCATTTAGTTTAACTATATGTACTAAAATAATTAAAACTGAAATATGAATTAATAAAAATTATATACACATAAAAACCCTACTAATACAAATGCCAAAAACAAACAAAATTTCTAAAACTTTGACTAAAATTAAAATGAAAATGCAATATGTACAAATAAATTTCAAAATCTCAAAAATAAATAAAAGAGTTTATCAATGATTCTAAAATAAAACTTGTGAAAACATTTCAATTTATTCAGTTAAAATGTATATGGCTAGCTGTGAAACAAGCAATATTCAGTTAATATCCATGAAATTGAAACAAATTGGATTTATTGATGATAAATATATAAAGCTGGTTATTGTTTATGAAAAACACAGTTTATTAACACTTTCGCAGAAATCTGACCGGTTTCATTGATGTATGACTGTGAAATGTGAATCTCATTAAGTTTATGTTAAAACTGTGTCATCCAAATGAAGGGGAATTTTATATGCATAACCTGTATATTTAGTATGAAGATTGTGTAATATTGCTCTGTGTGTAACAGACCTTTTGTTCCTCTGCAGTATGAGCGAATGCTCCTGTCCGTCACTGAAGGAGCCGTTCTGTGATTTGACGACGGCTTTGTGCACGGCTCCGCCCTCAGCCACGCCCACTTGAACCTCCAGCGATCCGGACACGAGCGTCACCAGGAGGAACGACTGAGAGAAGAGCAGATGAAGCACATGAGCAATCTGACACACACACACACACACACACACACACACACACACACACACACACACACACACACGTTTGTTTTTGTGAAAAGTGGGGACTCTCCATAGGCGTAATGGTTTTTATACTGTACTTACTGTATGTGCTATTGTCCTACACCAACCCTACACCTAAACCTACCCCTTACAGGAGACTCTGTGCATTTCAACTTTCCCCAAAAAAACGAATTCTGAGTGATTTATAAGCGTTTTGAAAAGTGGGGACATGGGTCAATGTCCTGAGATGTCACCTTCACCTTGTAATACCTGTCATACCCTCGTCATTATACACATCTATGTCCTGACTTTTCACAAAAACGCGTACACACGCTCAACACTCACACTCACACTCACACTCACACACACACACACACACACACACACACACACACACACACACACACACACACACACACACTCTCTCACACACTCTCACACTCACACTCACACTCACACTCACACTCACACTCACACACACTCACACTCTCTCACACACTCTCACACACACACACACACACACACACACACACACACACACACACACACTCACACTCACACTCACACACACACACTCACACTCACACTCACACACACACACACACACACACACACACACACACACACACACACACACACACACACACACTCACACTCACACACACTCTCTCACACACTCTCACACACACACACACACACACACACACACACACACTCACACTCACACTCACACACACACTCTCTCACACACTCTCACACACACACACACACACACACACACACACACACACACACACACACACTCACACTCACACTCACACACACACACACACACACACACACACACACTCACACTCACACACACACACACACACACACACACACACACACACACACACACACACACACGATGCTGTGAAGACTGAACCGACCTGCTGCGTGTGTCGGCGCGAGCTGAAACCCGCCAGGATCACGCCTCGCTCGCGTCTGCTGGAGAAGCTGCTCATGATCTCCGTCTGAGGAGCCAAGAGCACGGCGGGCATCTCCAGAAAACCTCCGCCGAACACCGACACGCTGCGGATCGGCTGCAAACACAGCAACAAATCCTCCAAATCAGAAACACTCCTTCAATCATACTTAACCTTCCCAGAGATAATTATCACAACTTTACATTTCTATTTGTAAAGTTTAGAATTTAGAGTTTAGAATAATCTTTAATAATATTCTATAAAAAATATTAATATTATATATTTTAATCTAAAATTATTATATTAATATGTTATATAGATGATATTTTAGTTTGAGATATGATATATTTTAATCTAAATTTATTATAGAAATAATGTTAAATGATAATATTTTAGTTTTAGATATATATTTTCATCTAAAATTATGATATTGATAATATGTTATATTGACAGTATTTTACAGATTTAAACAAAGAAAATGAAAGGGGTTCAAACTTAATTAAGGGGCTATAAAATAATCTAGTAATAAATTAATTTAGTAATGATAAATATAAATACAGTACTCAACATTTGAAATGGATCAAAAAAGTTCATTAAAGTTGTTCATGAAGACAAGAACGGTATTGTTTTGGTTTTAGGACAAATTTGATGAAAAGTTTTAATCCACTTCAAATGTTGACTACTGTATATTAATATTATAAATATAGTATTATTACAGTAATAATATTTTATATTAATTAAAATATTGTATTTTTTGTTTGACTTACTATTTCAGTGTCCTTTGTTTTACACCACAATAACAAAAATGAAAGGCAATAAAAAATACTGTACTTTTCACGTACATTTTAGTACTGCTAACAATAATCGTGGTTTAATGAGTGAACTGATTCATTTAATCAATTAATTAAAGACAAACTCGCCTTCAACAGACAAGAATCCATTAAATACACAAACTCAAAACCCCACAGTGTTTTATTTTTTAAATGATTTATTTTAATTTTATTTCTTTATTCTTTTTATTTCAAAATGATTTATTTATTTTTAATTTTACATTTTTACCATTTAATATATTTTTATTAAGTGTTTTATTTTGAAGTGTTTAACTTTTAAAATTATTTATTTATTTTTACCATTTAAGGAATTTTTATTTTGATTGTTTTAATTTTAAAATGATTTAAATTTTACATTTTTACCTCTTAACTAATTTTCTTTTCTTTTAATTGTACATTTTTATGGTTGAATTCTTAGATTTTCATGTGACGCTGTACCTTGAGGACGCAGCCTTTCTTCACTCCGTACGACTCTCTGAGCAGATCGAAGTTTGTTCGAGCGATTTCCACATTCTTCATGCAGCCGACGAAAGAGCGAGCCACGACCTGCCTCCTGCAAACGTCCACAACAAATTCACACGCAGTGCAAACAATGACCCAAATAAAGTACCCGCAGCGCGTCTTCAGAGAGTTTGCTCTCACCTGATTGGCCGAGAGGCCGGTAATCCACCGATGTAGATGGGGTCGAGGTCAGAGCGATTGAGGTCAGAGGCCGAACCCGGAGACTCCGCCTCCATGACCTCTCGCTCGGAGGGGTTATCAGCGGCCATCACCGATAAATGACCTGCGGACACAACACGCATCACTTCCTGTGAGCTTAAACCTCATGAGAAAGCTTCAAGACATAACTGATACGAGATCAGAGCGGCACCTCGGCGCTTGTTCCTCTGCAGAGCGATTCTGTACCAGCTGCCGGTGTTGTATGTTCTGCTGGAGGTCAAGGTCAGCGCTCCGGAGCCCAGTTCAAAGGTCAGGTGAACCTTCCCTTCCACCAGCTCGATGGACAGGAAGTCTCTCTACAAACACAGACGAGAAGAGAGAGACTGAATGTTTTCTTTTTAAAAAGGCCTCTAACACTAGCTTTCTCTATTCTTTTTCTATTCTATTTGTTTTCTTTTTATTTATTATATGTGTGTTGGGCTCACTGAGACTTGTCACAGCACTTATTTTGATTGCTTCTATTGTCCTCACTTGTAAGTGGCTTTGGATAAAAGCGTCTGCTAATTGACTAAATGTAATGCAATGTAAATGAGTGAGCTGCTGAGGAGCGCTTGAGGAGTGTAAGGAGGTGAGAAGTGAACGTACGGTGCCGTTGGAGGCCAGATACAGCAGCAGGCCGTTCGGAGACAGAGTCTTGAAGAACATGACCACGCTGGTGGACATGGAGCGCAGAGACTTCTCCACCACAGAGAAACCGCTGCCGTCGAAGTGGAACGACGTGTCTTCAGTGCGCGGACTGATGGGCGAGACACACAAAAGAGCGTCAGTGACCGTTTCCATTCACCGCTCATGAAAAACACATATCTCATATCTTTTCCATTCACCGCTCATATCTGAATACTAGCTGGAAACAGCGCCGGAGTGTAGGTGGTTGCTTGGTGTCATATATGGTTGCTAGGGTGTTGCTAGGCAATTATGGCATTTTCAGTGGTTGCTAGGTGTCACAGATGGTTGCTAGGTTATTGCTAAGTGGTTGCTAGGCAGTTGCTAGTGTGTTTTCAGTGGCTGCTAAGGGTCACATATGGTTGCTAGGGCATTGCTAAGTGGTTGCTAGGGTGTTCTGGGTGGTTATTAGGCAGTTGCTAGGTGTTATAAACAGTTTCTAGGGTGTTCTGTTGGTTGCTAGTTTGTCATTAGGCAGTTGTTAGGGTGTTTTTTTTGTGCTTCCCAGGCAGTTTTTATGGTGTTTTCAGTGGTTGCTAGGGTGTTTTGGGTGGTTACTAGGCAGCTGCTAGGTGTCATGAATGGTTGCTAAGGCATTGCTATGTATTTTCTAGGGTGTTGCTAGGATATTGCTAGAGTGTTTTCAGTGTTTGCAAGGCAACACAGGTATTGCTATGGTATCTTTATATCTCTATATGGTTGCTAGGCTGAACTGGATGGTTGCTAGGGTGTTGCTAGGAAGTTTCTATAGTGTTCTCAGTGTCTGCAAGGCAACACAGATGGTTTCTAGGGCATTGATAGGTAGTTGCTATGGCATCTTCATGCCTCTATACGGTTGCTAGGCTCAACTGGATGGTTGCTAGGGTGTTTATAGGCAGTTGCTATGGTATCTTTATGTCTCTATACGGTTGTTAGGCTGAACCGGATGGTTGCTAGGGTGTTTCTAGGAAGTTGCTATGGTATCTTTATGTCTCTATGCGGTTGCCAGGCAGCACTGGATGGTTGCTAGGGTGGGTGAGCGGTGTGTTTCACCTCACGAAGCAGCCGCCGCACTCTCCCTGTCTCTCAGCGTAGTTCCACAAGCCGATGTTGTTCTCGTTGAGCGACGCTTCGCTCATGCAGCCTCTGAAGTGGGTCATTCTCACCGCTGGGGATTTCTGGGAAAAACACAAGCAATGTAAACTGGGCCAAACACAGAGGAATCCTGAGGAACAGCAGCCGGATCTTCATCTCACCTTCACCTGAGCGCCAAGGCCCCCGACGAACACCCAGGTGGATCTGCTGATGTCCATCACGGTGGAGGAGCCGGACGCTGTGGTCTTCACTGCGGGCAGCGGCTCAGAGTCCGTCTGCTGGACGGTGAGGGTCCCGTGTCTCCCGAACCTGCAGCACAATCACAGGAGAACCAGACATCAGAGTCTGTCATTCAAAGAGAAGAACCCAAACGTCCCATCAGTGCTGAGAGTTACGAACCGCGTCGCATTGATCCTGTGCCACTTGTCGTTGTTGATCTGGACGTTGGGATACTCCAGTCTGGTGTGTCCAGAGCCAGTGTCCCACAGGAAGGACACCTTCCCATGACGCATCTCCAGAGCCATAAAATCCTCCTGATGTGATATGAATAAACATCACTGAGACTTTAAACATTGGAATATACATACATACAAACATACTGCATGCATAAAAAAATAATTTTCTCAGATGCAATGTCTTAATTTTAAATTTTTATATAAATAGTAAGATTAAAAACAAAAACAAATAAAAATGACAAAAGCACTCCAAAAAATTATTGAAACTTAAACTAAAATTAAAGTAAAAAGTGAAAATAAAAAAATAAAAGCTAATTCAAAATTAATAAAACCTATAATAGTATAAATAATACTAAAATTAAAGATAAATCACTGAAATTAAGTGAAAAAAAATTAATTAAAATTAACCTAAATGTTTTTGAAAAACTATACACATACATGTATACATCAAATTATATAAATAATATTATTAATTATTTTACTAAATAATTTTCAAAAATTAAAATTAAACCTGAAAATATAAAATAAAAGCTGAAATATAAAATATTATTAGAGACTTTAATAGTATATAAATAAAACTAAGGTTTTGAATCACTAAAATTATTAACTGGAAATAAATAAAAACTTAAACTGAATTAAAACCAAATTGAAAACGGCAATAAAATAATTAAAAATATTACTAAAAACTATAATAATATATAAACAATAATAAAGTTTAAGTTGAATCAATAAAATTAACTGGAAATAAATGACAAAAAAAAACAAAACCCAAAAAACCTCAATGGTAATATTATAAGATGTAACAGCACATAACAAAATTACTTACTGAAAATATAAAATAAAAGCTTGTTTAAAATATTAATAAAAACAAAAAGTATATAAATACTACTAAAATAACAGTGTGCATCTCAAGTAATCTGATTTGACTTACGCTGGCGCTGCTGCCCATATAGAAGAGCAGGTTGTCCGGTTCGCTGGTCTTCATGGTCAGCGTGAGTGTGTTGAAGTTACTGGACGTTACCTCTGGTCTGTACGCTCGCACACAATCCCGGTCCGCGGAAACGGCCACTTTAATCTGCAGAGATCAGAGCGTGAGCGACTGGTTTATGTGCTATAGGGCTGTCAAAACGGCTGAAACTACATTTTAATCAATATTTCAATTATATTTGAATTTAAAAGGCATAATTTTAGTTGGGGGGGAAAAAAGCTTTTGTCTTCTCTCCTGAAGCCACAAGAGGGTGCATCAAGCAAAATATTACTAATGAACGTTTATTAAAGCAATAAAATAACACGACTATCTGTGAAAAAAAGTGCATAATGTTTATAAACCATATATATAATTAATTAAGTTGTTTAAACAATTAGAAACAAAACAGCATCATGCATGTATGTATAGTTTAATACAAAGGACCAAAAAACAATCACAAAGAGTACTTTTTCTATTTAAAAACATGAGATGCAGCGGGATGGAAAACTGCTATAAAGTCTCGAGATATGTTTTTTAAAGAAGTTGAACTTACATTAATTTTACATGGTTTTCTAAACACGCGGCTCTCTTGTGCGAGAGTGTTAGATGAACTTCTAGAAAATGTGATAAATATGAGTTCTGTGTGAACGGCTTGGTTTCAGTTTTGCTGTAAACAACATCTTCTCCGTATTGATGTTCTCTTTTTCTGCAATATATTGAATGAGCAGCCACTGGATAAGCTATGAAAAGCATTAAAATGCAACATCGCCATCACATCTCGTGCTCCGCTGATAAAGCTGCCTGACGCACACCTCACATTCAAACACAGCGTTTTTGTATTCGAATGTGGATTTTTTAAATCGAAGAATATCTGAAATTCAATTTTTTTTTTTGACAGCCCTAGTTTTGTTATTCTGAGAGTCATGTGATGCGAGACTCACCGACGCCGCCTGCTTGCGAGCCTGATTGATCAGCTCTTTGATCTCCGACAGGTTTCTGCTCAGGTTCTCTCCCAGAGTCTGCAGCGGCTTCAGACGCTCGAACAGACGCTCGGTCTTCAGGTGAGCCTCGCTCAGTCTGGATCTGGCTGCGCTGGCTGAGGGCCGAGACGGCATTTAGTCATTTAGCAGATGCTTTTATACAAAGCGACTTACAAATGAGGACAATAGAAGCAATCAAAATCAACAAAAGAACAATAATATGCAAGTCTCGGTCAGCCTAACACATGTAGCAAGGAATAATTTTTGATCCGGTCGTCCACTGTATGAAGGATTTCTGGGTGTAATATGTCACAGTTCACTTTATTTTGCTCTCCTCACTTATTTCACACATAGATATGCACCCTGCACCCACTAGCAAAAAAATTATATCTGCTGTCTGAATAATATTTGGTTTGGCTGTATGCATATACACACATACATATAATAAATAAAAATAAATAAGTAGATAGAATAGAAAAAAAAGTAATGTTTTAAACAAACAAACAAATAGATAAACTAGAATTAGAACAGAGAGTGCTAGAGTTAGAGGGTCAAATAAAGATGGAAGAGACTATGAAGAGAGTTTAGTGCAATCCCTCACCGGTGTCCTCGGAGTCTCTGACCAGCTGGACAGTGCTCCTGATGCTGTGATTGGCCGAGGCGACAGCAGAAGACGACGCGTCCAGCTTCACACGATAATCCTCCAGACGCTCCAGAGCTTCCTGTAAAGATGCATTCGCTGCTTCCGCCTGCTGCTTGGCCTCGAGGACCTCAGCTCTGCTGCCTGAGAAACACAATCAGCCGCTGTTCATTCATCCAGCGCATCAACGTGACAAAAAGTTATACAGAGGTACTTAAGAGCACAAAAACATCTGTTTTATATATTTCTGCTTTCACTGATTTTTTTCTTTTTACAAACATCAGCCCTGATCATAACTAACAAAAATTCATTGATTTTCAGGATTTTAACATAATGCCACTGTAGTCAAAAAACAAATAAATCAATTATTTTCTACATATTAAATGCTAAGCACTTTTTAAAATTATTTTTACAGTGTAACATGTCAGTGATTAGAAACATCATTAATTATGATGCATTAGTATTTTTTTGTGCTGTCCGATTTAAAAAAAAAAAAAAACTATTTATTTTAATTATTATTATTATTTTTTTAAATAGTAAACATTTCTAGGCACTGTTAAGAGAATGAAAGGCTATTAATAAAGAATGCATAATTTAATGCCTAAATGGTACTGTAAATGTCAGGCCCCTGGAGTGTTTTTGTTGTGTTTTCCCTCCCCATGTGCTCCGTGTCCCAGTTTCTCCCTTCATTCCATGCACCTGTGTTTCCCTGATTGTTCTGTGTTTATAAGTCCGTTCAGTCAGTGTTTATCGGGTCTACCCGTTTGGTTCGAGTGTCATTCCTTGTTCTCGTTGTGGATTTACTCCTGTGTTTGTTCATTAAAAGACTGTTTAATGCTTCTCCGCGTCTCATAATTACTGATGAAAACACAGGGAAAATGTCTAACGGATGTAGATACAAAAATAATGTTTTATGCTTTGATTAAAAGATAGCATTAAATGTCAGTGAAACCCTAAGAATTCACAACATTTTTACAATAGTGCTCTCATTATATGAGATATAATAAAGTAAAATAATAATAAACAGAGCAATTCCAATAGGGTCCTCGCATCATCAATGCTCGGGCCCTAATAAACTGAAAAGGACAAAAGTTGTCCCCGGGGACGCTCGAGGGGTAACGCACCGTTAGGGAGGTTCCTCAGGATGTTCAGGGCTTCTGGGAGCATCTGTGTGAAGTTATGAATGTTCAGTCTAACCAGATTCAAGCTGCCGGTCACTTCACTGACGTTAAACACCAGGCCTGAAACACACAGACAGGCATATGGTTATTATTTGGTTATTCCTCTGTATGAATGATCTGAGGCTGGAGTGGCGTGTTCACCTTCTGTGTGGTTCTTCAGAGATCCGCTGGAGTCCAGAATCTCAGAGCTCCTCTGAAGCGCCGCCGTCCCCTGCTCAGTCAGCGAGCGCTCGGACTCTGACGTCTTACAGGAAACACACATCAGCGTCACTAAACACTGCTTTATAATATCATCCTGCATTGTGAATATCTGATGATGTACAGCATTGTCCCCCATGAGTTTACGTTAATCTTTCAATTATTTAGCAACACATTGTCACATGACATGCAAGTAAACAGATAAAATATCTAATCTTTTTTAATAAGTGATTTGTTTTTGTTTTTATTAATTGTTATTGTTTAAAAATATATATATATTTTTTAAGAATTTAAAGAAATGGATACTTTTATTCAGCAAGGATGTGCTAAATTGATAAAAAAGAATTGTCAGTAAGACTTCTATTGTAGGAAAGACTTCTATTTTGAATAAATGCTGTTCTTTTTAACTTTTTATTCATTAAAAAACCCTGAAAAAAGGATCACAATTCTTTTTTTTTTTTAAATTAAGCAGCACAACTGATAATAAATAAGCATAATGATAATAAATCAGAATGATTTATTATTATTTTTTTTTTAAATAAATGCAGCCTTGATAAGCAAAAAATACGTCTTTAAAAACATTTAAAATCTTACTGATGCCAAACTTTGAATGGCAGTGTATATTTATATATATTTTTACTATTGTTAACTACTGTATATACTGTATGTACACACACACACACATATATATATATATATATATATATATATATATATACACACACATACATACATACATGTATTTTAATAAATAAATAAAAATATTTTAAAATTATTTATATAGAAGTAGCATTTACTGTGAACTGAGCTACTCTGAAAACACACTATTATCAGATGCACATGTGCAAATAAACACAGTGCCACAAACTATATACTATAATTAAATCAAAGTTATATTGTAGCCCTAATTGTTTATTTTTTACAGCTACTTTTGATCAATTATTAGCCTGTCATTAGGAAAACCCTCATGTAACAGTATCCTGAAGCTCTGATTGGTCGGTGTACCTGATTGAGGGCGGAGCTAGCGTTCTGATTGGCGGCGTGGGCCAGCTCTTCAGCCAGCTGTGTGTTTTCTCTGATGTTGGTGTTGGTTTGAGTGGCGCTGGTGGCGTTTACTGCTGCAGATCTGACCTCAGACAGAGAACTGAACCACAACAAACATATTCAGTCTCATGATCGATTAGATATTTGTGAGATATTGTGAGGGTCACGCACCTGTTAAGAGCTTGTGCCTGTTTGCTGAGAGCTTGCGCGTGATCCTCGGCTCTGTACACCAGCTGTAGGGCATCTCTTTTGGTCAAATCCATCACTAAAGCGTCCACGTGCTTCCTGAGAGCCGGACTCCATCCTTCCAGATCACTCCTCGTCTCATCCAGAGTCTGGAAACACGGCAAAAAAAGCTTTTCTTACGAGGAAAAAAACGAAATTAAGTGCATTTTGCTTAAAATGAGTAAAATGATCTGCCAGTGAGTGAAGTAAATACTCTTGTTTTAAGCAAAATGCACTTAATTTTATTTATTTTTTGCCCCGGAAACAAGATTAAATATCTTTGTCATTTTGCTTACACTGCTTTTCTTAGATTTTTTGTCTTGTTTCCAGCCAAAATATCAAAAAAGTCTTAAATCAAGAAGGATATCCTAGACAAGTAAAAATTATTGTCTTGTTTTCAGAAAAAAACTAAACAAATTATGTTGAAACAAGCAAATAATCTGCCAATGGGGTAAATAAAATAATCTTGTTTTCTGTTTGAAATAAAATTATTTTTCTGTTTTTTCTGAAAACAAGACAATAATTTTTACTTGTCTAGAGCATTTTTTGCAGTGTATCTATCAAATGCAACCTAATTTAAGAATTTTTTTGATATTTTGACTAGAAACAACACAAAAATACTAAGTAATATAAGCCTTTTTTTTTTTTACAGACGCTGTGTCATTTATGTCAGAACAGAGTTCAGTGATGTAAAGGTCACTTACAGCCGTGTCATTGCCAATGTCTTCAGCAATATTGAGAGCATCGGTCAGCAGGTCTTGAGCTTCCTGTACCTGCGTTTCTACTTCCTGGTTCAGACTGCTGACGTTGTTCCTGGAGATCTGGTGAATAATTACAAATTTTAATGTTTCTAAATGTCTCCTCTGTTCATCAAGGCTGCATTTACTTCATCAAATACAGTAAAAATCTGAAATATTATTCTAATGTAAAACAGCTGTTTTCTATGTGAATATCCGTTTAAACTCACAGCGAGCGTCTGCAGGTTGGTCTGGATGTCTCTGAGCAGGTGTTGGCTGTGGTTGTTGTGGCTCTTGGCCGTGTTTAGGGTCCCCTGGATCTGCAGGAGCTGCTGGGTGTATCTGCCGAGGGTCGTGGAGATGTTCTCCTGTCTGAAGCGGTTGTGACTGTAGGGATCTGACATCTTATCCTGAACCTTCTCCAGCACAGACACTGCAGAGCTGCACACACACACACACACACACACACACACACACACACACACACACACACACACACACACACACACACACATTTAGTCATTTAGCAGATGCTTTTATCCAAAGCGACTTACAAATGATGACAATAAAAACAATCAAAACCAACAAAAGAGCAACGATATGCAGGTACTATGACAAGCCTCGGTTAGCCTAACCCAGTACACACAGCAATGTTTTTATATTTTAATATACATATACATATATATAAACACACACACACACACATATATATATTAGTGCTGTCAAATTATTAATCGTGATCCAAAATAAAAGTTTGTGTACACAATATATGTGTGTGTCCTGTGTTTATTTGTTATGTATATAAATACACACACATACAGTATATAATATTTACATGTCTATATTTACACTCATATAATTTATATTGTATATAACATTTTTCTGAAATATATACACATGCATGTGTGTGTATTTATATATACATAATAAATATACACAGAACACACACAATGTAAACAAAAACTCTTATTTTGGATGAAATTAATCACAAATAATCATTTGACAGCAATAATATTTATATATATATAAAAATAATAGAGAAAGCTAGTGTTAGAGGCCTTTTTTAAAGAAAACAAACAGAAAACGAATAGAGTGCAAGTGTTAGAGGGTCAAGTTGACAAATAGATCAAATAGAATTAGAATAGAGAGTGCTAGAGTTAGAGGGTCAGATAAAGATGTAAGAGATGCACATATGCACTACATCACACACTGGGCAGGTCACACGTGTGTCTTGTTTGATACCTGAGCTCATCTTCCGCAGTCGAGCTGCAGAGCGTCAGATTGAAGGCCCTGATGTTCTCCAGCGAGCCGGCCGTCTCCTGCAGCAGGAAGGTGCTGTTCATCTCGTCCAGACCCTCGTTCACCGTCACGTTCACTGAACGCAGCTGCTCCATCAGCCCTGAGCCAATCACAGCAGAGCAATCAGATCACGTGTTCATCAAATTATATCTGTTACTGACTCAAAGTGTAATGCATCTAAAACAGACTACATCTTTTATATTTAGATAGATTGAATCTGTTTTAGGTATTATAATTAGTTTTATTTATTATAATCGGTTATGTTCTAGTATTATTTATATACTATTATATGATTTACTAATATTTTGAATTATCTTGTATTTTTATATTTTCAGTTTAAGTTTTTTTTGTATTTCATACTTCTAAGTTGACATTTTTCCATCTAGTATTTCCAATTTATAAAAAAAACAATCATTACATTTTTTGCTTAGTTGTACTTAATGATAACAACACTGTTTTAGGTGCATTTGCCTTTGAGACGAGTGTAAATAACAAAAAATAAAACAAAATAAATAAATACGCAGTTTTATTTTAGTATTATTTATATACTACCAAAGTATTCATTAATAATTTGAATTAGCTTTTATTTTTAGATTTTCAGTTTTCGTTTTAATTTTAGTTTAAGTTTTATTAATTTTGTTATGGGTTTTTATGTTACCTTGGCAACTAACTGAAATAAAATCCATTTAAGTTTTTTAAGACTTCCATCTAATATTTTTACTTTATTTAAGCTTTACTTCAGTTAATGAAAATGATTTTTAATAGTTTTGGTGTTAGTTAACGATATCGACACTTGTTTTAGAGGCATTACTCTTTGATGCATAAATAAAACAAAATAATAAATTATTAAAAATAATAAAAATAAATAAATAAAATAATTACAAATAAAATAAATAAAAATAATATATTAACTAATAACTAGTAATTGGTAAATAACTATTAATTAATTAATTAATTCATAAAAATAAATAAATAAATAAAAATAAAGCAAACAAAATAAAGTGGTTGTTACTGTGGACGGCAGAATGAATGTTGCTGATGAGGTCCAGCAGCTGTTTGCCCCGAGCGAACCTCTCCTCTGAGGTCAACAGCACATCTTCACTGCCATCAAACACACTCTGGACCTACAGATGAAGGGACACACACACACACACACACACACACACACACACACACTGAGTCCCAGCATCAGTCGCCGGTTGTCATGGATACAGTGATGATTGACACGAGTCGCACCTGCTGCTGAAGGTCAGTGATGTGATTGGTCAGGTTGCTCAGATGCTCCTCTCCCGCAGTCAGCTGATAATCTGTGCTCTGATCCCACGACATCAAACTCTGCAAGTCAAACAAGCATATTACACACACACACAGTTCTTTACACATGACTGAGCGTGACACATGCAGGTCCCGTGACTGACCTTGACCTCTCTGGTCTGGTTCTCGAGGGTCATCAGCTGGCTGTAGGGAGCGAGAACGACCCCCGACAGGTTCAGAGAGACGATGGATCCGTCTAAAGCGTCCAGATCGTCCAGCAGCGCTCCGGTGCAGTCGTCATCACACGCTGCAGGACACCAGATGATGACACTGAACTGAATTCATCTGAATAATGACTCTACTGTCTTCTGTTCAGCTGCTGTACAACATTAACAACTGAAGAGTCCAGATGCAAAAGCCTCAAAGTGCCATCGGAAATTTTCTTTTAAAATCTTTTAGCATTTTTCCTCAGGTTCCTGTATTTATGTGTTATTTCACTTTAATAGCAATTAAAAGAACCTATTCATTGTTATTAAAGTGAAATTACTCAACCTACACATGAGAGCCTGAGAAAAACGCTTCTTTTACAAGAAAATTGAAAATCTTATTTTCCTGCTTACCTCCGTGAAGCTGCTTTGAATCAATCTGTAAAGTGTTTTATAGCATTTATAATTCTATGAATTTTTATTTTTTTTATATTTTCATATTTCAAAATATTTTTAATTATCTTTTATTTTTATATTTTCAGTTACATTTTTTTCAGATTTCAGATTTTTTAGATTTAAGTTTTTCCATCTAATATTGGTATTTTATTTTGGCTTTATTTCAAATAATGAAAATAATTTTCAATAATTTTTACAAATAAAATAAAAAAAATCTGTTTAGGCAGTGTTATTTTAGTATTATCTGTATTTATTAATCTGAATAATGACACTATTGTCTTCTGTAGAGCTGTTTTACAGCGGAGCTGCTTTGAAACAATCTGTAAAGCTCTATATAATATTTATCAATATTATAAGTTTTTTCTATTTCATATTTTTAAGTTTAAGTTTTTCCACCTAATATTTATATTTTATTTCAGCTGATTTTTAATAGTTTTAGTTCACAATAAGAACACTGGTTTAAGGTGCATTTGATTAAAAATAAATAAATAAATGAAATAATTATTTTAGCATTGATTATTTACCATTATAGTATATTAATCCTGTATTTATTCATCTGAATAATGATGCTATTGTCTGTATTTAATGAAGCTATAATCTGAATTTGTTTCATAATTGATGAATTTTGCAACATGATCACTGTTATTTCTGTTTTGAATCAGTCGGTAGTGTATAGA
Source organism: Acrossocheilus fasciatus (assembly GCA_036784905.1). Taxonomy (NCBI): domain Eukaryota; kingdom Metazoa; phylum Chordata; class Actinopteri; order Cypriniformes; family Cyprinidae; genus Acrossocheilus; species Acrossocheilus fasciatus. The sequence continues at coordinate 26,152,756 of CM071961.1, read as the reverse complement.
GCGCTGTTACTCACACACACACTGCTCGCTGACCAGCACGTGTCTCTCCTCGCACTGGTCACACAGATGACCTCTGACCCCGGGCTTACACTCGCAGCTCCCGGTGCGTCCGTCACAGACGCTGTGCACTGACCCCGCCCTGCTGCACCTGCACACCTGGCACCGCCCACCTGCCTCAGACGGGTTACCATAGAAACCCACCGAACACCTGAGGGACACGGGAGAGAGTGTTAGTGTACGAGTGTGTGTGTGTGAGAAAGTGTTAGTGTGCGAGTGTGTGTGTGTGTGTGTGTGTGTGAGAGAGAGAGTGCGTGCATGAGTGTGTGTGTGTCACATGACCTCACCTCTCACAGTAACGGCCCTCGTATCCCTCCTCACAGCGATCGCAGCGGAAATCCCCGGCGCCCTCCAGCACACACGTCGAGCTGAAACTATAGACACACAACATATGAGCACTGCACCATACATCGAAATAAAATCTACATAGCAATACGACTTAATATATTTAAATAAATAAATAAATATCTATAAATATTTATATAAAATTACACACACACACACACACATATATATTTAATTACATAAACGCGTTCAGTTGTCAAGCTGCCAAAATAAAAGCTTAATGGTTTAATGTTTGAAAATGAAAAAATTAAGATGTAAAAATTTGCAGTTGTACTATAAAATAAGATTATTTTATTGAAATAATCTACTATCAGTGAGATACTATTATATATTTTATTAATAGTTTGAATTAGTTTTATTTCTGTATATTGTTTTTGTTTTAATTTCTGCTGAAGTATTGTTTTAGTATTTTTTGTTGTTGTAATTTTTTTTATATGTCTAAATAGTTTTTAATTATTTTTTGTTTAAGTATTAGATTTATTTATTTTAGTATATCAAGTTAAAACTAAATAAAATGAGAAATTTTTACTTGGCAACTAGCTGAATTAAAGTTTTTTAAATATTTAATTTTATTTTCGTTTACATTTATTTTATTTCAAATAAAATTACACTATTTCTCTTTTTTCAATATTTTTATTTAATTACAGTCAATATTATTTGCACTCAAAATCGTTATCAGAATACAAAGTTTTTTTTTAAATTATTTTTATTTTGCATAAAATCATCCAACTCATTCTTGAATTATTAATTACTTCATAATAAATCTATTCAAGGCAGCTCTAACATGAACCACTACTCAATTTCATTTATCAGCATTCTATTGTTCTCAATTCTGATTGGCTGATTTCCAGAACTATTTCTATTGGTTCATTTCCAGAACTGCTACAGGTGACCATGTGACCTCACCTCTGACCCCGCAGTGGACAGGCGCACAGTGAGCAGTCGCTGATGGAGCCCTGAACCTTCCCATAATGCCCTGCGGCGCAGACGTGGCAGTGCTCTCCTGCGGTGTTGTGCTGGCATCCCTGAACACACAATGATATCAGCATCAAGCAGCTGCTTCTGTGTTTATTATCAGTTATTTGTAGGAATGCACCGATGTATCGGCCGCATGTAAGAATTGTAAGAATTTGACTCAAAAGGTGATGCACACTTTTAGAAAAAAAAAAAAGAAGCTTTATAAAGGTAAAAATGCCCATAAAAGCTAAAAAGTTAAGTTAAATTAAAATTAATTTACCACACAGAATATGAAAAATATCAAAAACTTTAGGAGTCAGCTGTCCACGGTAGCCCTTAATTAAGATATCAGCACAATAACACACTCAAAATATCGTCTAATTATTGCTATTGAAAAAAATCCCAGAAAATATTGAGATATCTTTTTTATCTTTATTGCACACCCCTAGCAGGAACAGATATGTTCAAATACCGATTCCAGTCAAGAACTTTTTTTTTTTTCCATTTTTAAGCCCTGCTTTATGCAGCTGACCAACATCGGTACCGGGCAGTAGTTGTTTGTTAAAATCGGTATCAGTATCGGCCAAAAAATCCTATCGGTGCATCCCTAGTTATTTGGATGTATTTCTCACCAGACATTCGCCTGTGTCCAGGTCACATGACAGGCTGTGGTTGTTGCACTGGCAGGGGACGCAGGGCCGAATGAGCGGACGCTTTCTGCCCTTCATATTGAGCTCAGACACGGCCTGACGGTAATATCCCGGAGCACACTCCTGGAACAGAGAGCATGATGGGTAAAAACATCAGACGATTCATCAAAACACTGCATAAAACAACAGAACTCAACCGGAAGTGATGCCTATGAGAACGTGTCTCAATTAAGCATTTTTATAAACATGAACATCAAGTCATTTTATTTATATTTTACACATAATATTGTATTATATGATTAATTTTACATTATTTATTTTTAAATGTATTTTTAGTATTGGTCAGGAAATATTAAAAATGATACATTACATTGTATTATATTATTAAGTATTCATTTTATATTATCTAAAAAAAAATAAATTTAATTTTTAGTATTGATCAGACTTTCAAAATTTGGAGAATTAAATATTAGAAATTATACATTATATTGTAGTATATTATCAAGTATTAAATTTATATTATTTAAATATTTTATTTCATTTATTTTTAATGTAAATGTTAGTATTTATCAGTCTCTCTAAATTTTGACAAATTAATTTTATATTACTTGTATGTTTTGTTTTATTTATTTTTACTTCCTTTTTTAGAATTTATCAAGAGTCTCTATATTTGGATAAATGGCAGGACATTAGAAATTGTACACTATATTTTATTGTATTATTAAATATTAATTTTATATTATATATATATATATATATATATATATATATTAATCTTAGTATTTATCAGAGATTCTATATTTGAATAAATGGCAGGAAATATTAGAAATGGTACATTATATTGTATTACATTATTAAATATTAATTGTATATTATTTATATATTATATTTTAGTTTATTTTTAGTATTGATCAGCCTTTCAAAATTTTGATAAATGGAAGGAAATATTAGAAATGTTATTATATTATAAAATATTAATTGTAAATTATTTATATATTATATTTGATTTATTTTTAGTTCTAGTTAATCAAGGCATTTATCAGAGTTTCTGAGTCTGGATAAAGGACAGGAACTATCAGATATATTTCTAAGCTCATTGCGACAGAACCCGTGAATGTTTCTGGTTTGTCTGTAACAGTGGGTGATTTCTCTGACCTGACAGGAGAGTCCAGCGTATCCCAGCGGACACTCACAGCTCTCCACCAGCCTCGCCTCGTCTCCGCCCTGAGGAACCTCGTCCGCCTCCAGCGCCGTCTCCATCGAGATATTAGAGATCCTACAGAGACGTGAAATCACCACATCAGTACTACCTTGCTCCACCTATTAATCAATAATATCATAACACACTGTTCATGATCCTATCTCTGAAATACGTCACATTATGGAAGCTGAATGTGTTTTGAATGATGAATCTGAATTATAATCATATTTGCATATTCATATTTAGAATTATTACTATTATTTGTTATTTTTATTATTATTTACACTTATTTTTATTATTCATATTTAAATATTAATCACATTGGTATTTATATGATACTCCAAGCAATTTCATTTATTATTTTTATTTTATTTTAATGACTATTATTTTGGAATTATTTTGTTATTTTTATTATTATTTATTCAGATTTACATATTCATCACTGTAGCATTTAAATGACAATCCAAGAAATTCTTATTATTTATTATTAATTTGATAATATTATATATCATATATATTAAATATATAATATTTATTATTAATATCAAATGTAGATATATTCATATAATTTATTATTTTTATAATGTTTTATTATTATTACTATTATTTATTCGTACTTGTTCATATTTACATATTCTTTACTATGGTATTTACATGACAATAAAAGGAATTCCATTTTTTATTATTATTCCAATCATAATTATTTATTATTAAATTTGATATTTTTAATTCTTTTATTATTATTATTATTATAATTATTAATTCAGATTAAAAAGAATCACTGTGGTATTTACAATCCAAGGAATTACACTTATTATTATTATTATTATTATTTATTAATTTGTTATTTAGAATTATTTTATTATTTTTTATTCATATTATCATACTGATCACTATGGTATTTACATGATAATTCCAGATTTTCAAATAGTTGTATCTCAGCCAAATATTGTCAGATCCTAACAAACCATACATCAATGGAAAGATTATTTAATTCCACAAAATTGACCCTTATGACTGGTTTTGTGGTCCAGGGTCACATTACAGATGTTGAGTGGATGTGAATGATGGAGGAATGACCTGCTCTGCTGCAGTCCCGAGCCGTACGACGCTTTGATGATGATGTACTCCACGTTACTCAGCACTGACATGAAGTCGGCGTGACTCACGGCTTCATCAGACACCGAGTTGAAATACTTCCACTTGTGCTGCAGACAAACACAAGAACACGGTCAGCGAGCCGGGATTACAGCACAAACACAGCGATGCAGAAGCGGACTGACCTCGGTCAGAGGAACCTCGTGTCCGGTTCGGACGCCGTTCTCAGGGGCGGGAAGGTCAGTGTAGATGACCAGCTTGCGCAGGTGACCGCCCCTCATCAGCACCTGAGGCTCGTGATTGGCCAGACCCACGCCGTCCAGAGCGAAGAAGGCCAGCGTGTAGGAGAGTCTTCCTCCGTACGACAGCAGCTACCAGACAAACAGAACACACTAATGAACCAAATACATGCATAAACACATTAAAAATAAACTTTAAAAATATTAATATACGTACATAAAAATTATAAATTAAAAAAACAAATATAAACATGAAAAATAAATAAACTCTCTAAAAATACCAAGATGACAAAACAATTAAATAAAAAAAACTTTATGCACATTTACAGAGAAAGGATATTTTATAAACTTCAAAGATACCTTGTTACTGTGGTATTTGTGTGGTGTTTACTGTGGTATTTGTCTTGTTACCGTGGTATTTGTGTGGTGTTTACTGTGGTATTTGTGTGGTGTTTACCGTGGTATTTGTGTCTTGTTACCGTGGTATTTGTGTGGTGTTTACTGTGGTATTTGTCTTGTTACCGTGGTATTTGTGTGGTGTTTACCGTGGTATTTGTGTGGTGTTTACTGTGGTATTTGTGTCTTGTTACCGTGGTATTTGTGTGGTGTTTACTGTGGTATTTGTGTCTTGTTACCGTGGTATTTGTGTGGTGTTTACTGTGGTATTTGTCTTGTTACCGTGGTATTTGTGTGGTGTTTACCGTGGTATTTGTGTCTTGTTACCGTGGTATTTGTGTGGTGTTTACTGTGGTATTTGTCTTGTTACCGTGGTATTTGTGTGGTGTTTACCGTGGTATTTGTGTCTTGTTACCGTGGTATTTGTGTGGTGTTTACTGTGGTATTTGTGTCTTGTTACTGTGGTATTTGTGTGGTGTTTACTGTGGTATTTGTCTTGTTACCGTGGTATTTGTGTCTTGTTACCGTGGTATTTGTGTGGTGTTTACTGTGGTATTTGTGTCTTGTTACTGTGGTATTTGTGTGGTGTTTACCGTGGTATTTGTGTCTTGTTACTGTGGTATTTGTGTGGTGTTTACTGTGGTATTTGTCTTGTTACCGTGGTATTTGTGTCTTGTTACTGTGGTATTTGTGTGGTGTTTACTGTGGTATTTGTCTTGTTACCGTGGTATTTGTGTCTTGTTACTGTGGTATTTGTGTGGTGTTTACCAAGGTATTTGTGTGGTGTTTACCGTGGTATTTGTGTCTTGTTACCGTGGTATTTGTGTGGTGTTTACTGTGGTATTTGTGTGGTGTTTACTGTGGTATTTGTGTGGGTCTGTACCTTGTTACCGTGGTATTTGTGTGGCAGTCTCCAGTAATACGGCGCGGTGAGGACAGACAGACTCTGGAGGTGAGACGCGTCCAGCAGCATCTCCTGATCGCTGTAATAAACGCCCTCCAGCGTCCCCTGCAGGTCACTCTGAGACACGACACGCAGCAGAGCCGGAGCAGAACCCAGCGTAATCTGAATCACACACACACACACACACACACACACACACACACTTATTAATATACACACCACTCATGAATATTCACATCATTAAAATATCAGCATCAGGATATCTTCAGTTCCATGGCAGCATAAATAATATTTTTATCTGGGTTTAGTTTGTACCTTAATTAAATGTGATGAGAAAAAAAACTATAGACTCGCAAACTAATGACTCTTACAGAATCAGTCGAAAGAATCACTTACTGACCGACTGGATGTTAATATGACAAAAATACACAAAATAACTGTTTTATACACATTTTTAATATTTTACGCCTCTTAATCATATTAAAATCACTGTAAAGCATGGAATCTCGTGACTTACTGTTTCATTTATATATACTGTGGTTCCAAATTTTGGGGTCAATAAGATTTAATGTGTTTTTTATTTTTTTTATTTTAAGAAACTTATTTAACTTATTTTTATCAAAGATGCATTCAACTGATCAAAAGTGACGGTCAAGACATTTACATTACACAAGTTTTCTGTTTCAAATAAAAGCAGGTTTTTTTTTTTTTTTACTTTCTATTCATCTGTGAATCCTGAAAAATAAAATCTTTCATGCTTTCCACAAAAATATTGTGCAGCACTGCTCACCGGTACTCGGGTCAATCCTCCGAGCTCCTCACAAACGCTGGACACGCCGAAACAGAAGCAAGGACTGCAGCCGGACGGATTCTGAGCCGTCAGACCGAACGTCCCGCTCTTACACTCGTCACAGCCGCTGCCGCCCACATGCTCCTGAAAAACATTAACAATGTTAACCATGATGCACTAGAACACATTACAATATACAAAGGTAGGGCTGGGCGCTATGGCATAAAATAAGTTTGACCGATTCTCAATGTTTATGATTTTTAACTAGTCAACATTAAAAGTTTGTGTTTACATAATATATGGGTGTGTACTGTGTATATTTATTATGTATATATAAACACACACACACATATATGTAACTTGTTCTTTATTAACCCTCTAGTAATTCTATTCCAAGTGCAGCACAACATGATGTAAATGTTTAACAAATCACTTGTTAAATATTTTTGCAGAAAAGATGCATGAACTACAACTAATTGTACAAACTTGTCTTATACATATTATATGCTCAGAAATAATAAAAGGAAAATGCTTTAGAAAATGATCAAAAATCAAGGTAATTCAAATTCAAAATGACTGAAGGTATATCACCAGTAGACTATTATTAACTATGAAATGCTACATAAACAATAAAGGGTGCAAAAAAATCTAAATATTGAGAAAATCACCTTTAAAGTTGTTCAAATGAAGTTCTTAGCAATGCATATTACTAATCAAAAATGAAGTTTTGATATATTTATGGTAGGAAATTTACAAAATATCTTCAAGGAACATGATCTTTACTTAATATCCTAATGATTTTTGGCATTAAAAAAAATTGATAATTTTGATGCATATAATGTATTGTTTGATGCATATAATGTACAAATATACCTGTGCTGCTTATGACTGCTTTTGTGCTATTATTATTCACATAATAATAGAGAAATAATAATAAAGAAAGACATAATAACAGCAAAAGGTGAATAAAAATAAAAATAAAATAAGATAAATAAAATTGGTAATATTTCTATTTATTTAAATATATTTCTTGATTTCCCAAAAATTAAAAATTGTGGCAAAACACTAAACTCGAATTAATTGATAAAATCAGAAAAACCGCCCGGTCCTGTACAGAGGCGTCTCTGTGGTCACCTTGCAGGAGCAGCGGCCGTGATCCTCGCATCCACACACTCCCAGCGCCGGGTCGCAGAACTCCTCTCGCGTGCCGTCGGGGCTGCAGCTGCAGGCGGTGCATTCTGGGAAGTTCTTGTAGCCCAAAGCACAGCGGTCGCACCTGAGACCGGAGAAGTGCGGCCTGCAGCGACACTGACCCGACTGCAGGTCACACTGAGACGAACTCGAGCCCACGGCACTGCAGTCACATGCCTGCACACACACACACACACACACACACACACACACCACTGATTCCTCACATACAGCCAAATACTGTGGTAATACCATAGTACAGATGGATACAGTATGATATACACCATTCATATAACTTTAAATTCATATTAATATTAAATTAATATAAATTTATATTAATATTTACATATTTATCACTACACTACTTGCATGATAGTCCATAGAATTCCATCTATTATTATTTTTTTCATATTACTATTTATTAATATTTGTTCATACTCATATTTACATATTTATCGCTATGGTATTTATATAGTAGTCCAAGTATTATTTTTATTAATAAATATTATAATTATTTTTGATTGTAATCTTTTATTATTATTATTTTTAACTTAATATCAATAATAATGATTATTATTTATTTATACAAACATTTTCATTTTCATGTCTAAATTCAATCACTATGGTATTTACATATTTCAAGAAATTCCCATTATTACTATTATTAATTACAAATGTTTTATTTTTATAACAACACATAACCACTGTACTGTGAATAATAATAATATTAAAAATGTTTATTTTATTATTATCATACTCATATTTGTTTATATTCATATTTAATCACTATGCTATTTACATGTTAGTCCAATAAATTCCTTTTATTATTATTATCATTATTATTATTTTAGCATTTTTTTTAATTTAATGATAATAATACATTACCATTGCACTATGAAAAAAAATCAATAATAATAATTCTATAAAAAATATAAAAAAAATCACTATGCTATTTACATGGCTGTCCAAGGAATTCCCTTTATTAGTATTTATTTATTTAATACTACTAATACCATTAATTCTTCATTACCATTGTACCAATATTCAGTAATAATAGTAATTATTTTTTTTTATATACAATAGTAATTATTTATTCATATTTGTTAATATTTACGAATGCATCACTGTGGTATTTACACGGTAGTCCAGGGACCCTGGTATTATGATGGCTCGTCTCGTACCTTACAGCCGGACACGCCGTCATGACCCCAGTGACCTTCCTCACACTCCTCACACTTCAGGCCGCGTGTGTGTGGAGGGCAGATACACTCGCCCGTGTCTGCGTTACAGTTTCCGTGTGTGTGTGCGCAGTCACACGCTAGAAGAGACACAAGAGAGATCACATGAGCGGCGCTCACTAACCTGCCTAAACTAGAGATGAGCGCTTCCTTCGAATCACTGCTGCGTGAAGCTTCAAAGCTTTCGTGAATCAGCTGTGATTCAGAGCACGTATCAGACTCCCAAAGTCACGTGATTTCAGTCAGATCTAGCAACTTTTCACTCTACCCTAGCAACTTTTTCTTCCAAAAGCACCCAGCAACAAATTTAGCAATTTTTATCATTTATTTGGCAACTTTGAGCAACTTTTGATTAGTCACTCAGACAATAAAAAGGCACACATTTTCCATCCAAATTACACAAAAAGAGGAAACCAAAGATGCCTAGCTGCTATTTGTTCAATTTAATAATAATAATAATAATTGTTCATTTATGATACACTTTGTTAGTAGCTTGTTCCTGTGGTTGTTGATCAGTCAGTACACTGAGAGAAAAATGGAAAAGATGCCAGTAATTTTCCAGGACATTATCATTATCTCCCTGTAATCTGAAAACAATGCGGAATTTAAAATGCAGGTAAAAACCAATTCAGAAAATTCTTTCATATTAACACAGTAGACTGTGGCCTATTTTACAGACTTCTCTTAAGAGTGCAGCACACTAACGAACTACTAATACACTGATTAAAGCATAATTACTGAGAATGTGATGTATTACTTGTTTACTAGCTGTTAAAAAAAACTGAAATTGTAATCATTCAAAAGTGTGTTCAATAATTCAATGTATTTAAAACTATAGTTATTTATATTGTGATATTATTTTATGCATATAAAAATCTAAATAATATATTTGATGTTGTGACACAATTTTGCGTCGTCATCGTGCAATGACATCACAACAACGTCGTTTAGCAACAAATCGACTGAAAATTAGTTGGTTCGCTGCTGGGGGCGATGATCTCTGTAAACCAGTGAATCAAGCGAGTTCATTACCTGATCTCGGATCAGTTTCATCAGTTTGTAGACATTTTTAACGAGACATTTGTGTAATTAAAAGGATGAGAAGTAGTTCATAGTCTCTAACTGGCCTCTATATACAAGCTCTCCATAAAACAAACAAAACAAGCTTTGCAAATTAATATAAAATATTTTAAAAACCACATATTATACAGACACTTCATATTTAATGGTATTTAAATTTTATTTTATTTTCTACATATAGGGCCAGTTTTACTAACAGCTTCCGCCGGTGCAAACCGTCTTTTGGTGTTAATATTACAGTCAGGTAAAGACACTCAGTGAAGAATCAGCGCTGAAAAGGCGTGGACACAGTTATTTTTGCACCTGACCGTATTGAATATGAAGTTGTAGTAGTTTCCCTTTCAGACGCAAAAGTTATTCAAATGAATCACGCAACGCGTTTCACTAACGTTTGCGCTCCTGGCATTTGCGCCATTATTTAACGCACAAAAAAGCATGTCTTAAACTATTTTGCGCTTGAAATGGCTGCAATTATTGTTGCTAGAACGAGAGGACTTTTTCCACACGTATTTTATTTTGAATGCCAGAAGAAAACATTATCCGAACATATCGTTAGCCAAGCCATGTTATTTTTAATTTGCTTCAGGAAATAAAAGACGACTTGGAATACCAGCTCTATCAAAACGTCTCGCATCCCTTCATTTTTTGGCCTCCGGTTCTTTTCAACATACTGTGGCTTCTTTATTTCTTTATTCTTTATTTGCACTGCGCTTGGTATATTGCGTTGGTTGATATGTAAATGAAACGGTTGTTAGTAAATCACCCGCAGAAATGTCCACACCCATCAACGCTGTTTTGGAACTGCGCTCTCACGCTAATTTGTCCTGTTTAGTAAAACTGGCCCTTAATGTATTACACTTTCAATAAACATTTCCAATGGGTTTTTAAAAGCTATTTTTTTCAGCATGAGTTTTTGTTGCATTACACACTTTTGACCAGCAGGCGTCACCAGCGTGTGGTGTTTTGAGTGATTCAAACGCTTGGAAATGGTTTGTTTCTCTCATCACTAGCCTAAACTAGCCATAGCTCTCATTGTGCATCAGTGTCTGCTGTTCTCACGTGTGCATCCGCTCTCGGTGAAGCTGTAGAATCCACGCTCACAGCGATCACATTTATCACCCGTCACTCCAGCGATGCACTGGCACCGCCCCTCCTCATCACATGACGCAGACAGAGCGCCTGATTGGTTACATTCACACAGTCTGCAGCCATCGCCACTGTTGATACTGTAATAACCCGCCTGTGACACACACACACACACACACACACACACACACACACACACACACGAAAATAAAAGAGAACGTCATATACTGATCATTTTTAATAAAACTAATAATATCAATTAACAGACAATAAAAGAAATGCATTAATGAATATGATATAAACTATTAATAATATCTAATAATACTACATTAATAAAGTGCAACTAACAAATATTATATGAATGATTAATAATATATAATAATACAATTAATCTTTATTAATATATAAAAAAAATTATGATACTAAGAGTAAGAGAATTATTAATGAATATGATATGAACTATTAATAAATAATAATATAGTAAAACTATATTAATAAAAAGAAAATTGTTAATGAATATTATATGAGTTATTAATAATATACGATAATTAATATAATAAAATATTAATGAAATTAATAGAGTAAATAAAAGACCATGATTGATGTATATTATATCAAGAATAATATATAATAATACAATAAATCTATTGATGATATTAATATACAGTAAGTGAAAGAGAATTACTAATAAATATTATATTAATTATTATTAATAATACTAATAATACTACAATGCACATTTTTTTATAATAAAATAAGTTTATAATAGTTTTTTTTATAAAACTGTTAATTATATTTAACTGTAAAATGAGAATTATTAATGCATATTACACAAGTAGCTAAATATAATATATAAAACTATTAATGATATTAATAAATAGCAAATAAATTAGAATATTGATAAATACTATATGAACTATAATATATAATAAAACTATTAATGTTAATAAATGGCAGCCAACCATTATTGAACGCAGTATATTTTTTTTATATATGTGACTGAAAATCCAAAAAGTACATATAATGAATGAATGAATGAAGTAAATATAAAGAATGAAAAGCAAAAGGACGTATAATGAATGAATGAATGAATGAATGAAGTAAATATAAAGAATGAAAAGCAAAAGGACGTATAATGAATGAATGAATAAATGAATGAAGTACATATAAAGAATGAAAAGCAAAAGTACGTATAATGAAACATGGCATAAAGAATAACTACTGACAGTATATGAGTTCTGAAGTAGATGCCGTACCTGACAGCGGTCACAGGTTTGTCCGATCACGTTGGGCTTACACTCACACTGACCCGTGATCACGTTACACACGGTGGACAGAGAGCCGTTACCATGGCAACCGCAGGCTGGACACACGGAAACACGGATCACATGATTACAGACACGCTACAGTAAAACAGTGCTGCGTTTGTCCAGCAGATGTCACAAAGTGTTCTTATTATTATCCAAATCTGACTATTATATAGAGATATTAGAGGTGTAACGGTACACAAACATGACGGAGGTTTCGGTACAGCTGGAGGAAAAAACTATATATATATATATTTTTAAATTAAACAATAGTTTACTGAACAAACTAATTTTCCTTTAAATAAATTCAATTTATTCACACTGCAAAAAGTGATTTTCTTCCTTAGTATTTTTGTCTTGTTTTCTAGTATAAATATCTACAATTCTTGAATCAGGTGCATTTACTTGACACGTAAAATGACTTAATGATATTATGTCATGTTTTCTGAAAATATTATCCAAATTTTGTTAGTTTTTGATTAAAACGAGTAAAAATATCTGCCAATGGGGTAAGAAATATAATCTTAATGCAAAGGCTAAACAAGATTATTTTTCTTAGAAAATCTCCTTTAAAGTTTTGATATATTTACGGTAGGAACTTTACAAAATATCTTCATGGAACATGATCTTAATATCCTAATGATTTTTGGCATAAAAGAAAAATTGATAATTTTGACCCATACAATGTATTGTTGGCTATTTCTACAAATATAGCTGTGCTGCTGATGACTGCTGCTGTGCTGCAGGGTCACATATTACTATGATTTAAATATAATTACTTCAAATATACATTCAATCAGTCTTTAGTGCACAACAGAAAAATAGAAATGTACTTCTAAGAGCAGAAAGAGCTAAATTAGGCAAAAACATTGTAAGTGAACCTCAGGGACAAAGATTGTAATATAAGCGTATGTTGAGTGGTTCTCTGTCTCACTCTGGCAGTTTTTGAGGGTCACGGCGTCTCCGTAGAAGCCGTCGGCGCAGCGCTCGCAGTGCAGACCCGCCGTGTGACCCAAACACTTCAGACACTCTCCGGTGCGTCCGTCGCAGTGACCCGCTTCAGACGGATCCACGTTACCGTTACACTCACACGCCAAACACCGCCGGCCCGGCTCCGCGGGGTCACCGTAATAACCCTCAGCACACCTGAGGACCATTCATCAGTAATCAGTGATTTGATTGGTACAGAAATATGAACCTCAGAACACATCATTATTAGTCCTGTACCTCTCACACTTGGCTCCTGCGTATCCCAGCAGGCACTGATCACAGATGAACTCGCCGGGACGCTGCAGCACACACGTGGGGCTAAAACTGCAGCACACACACCAATCAGATCATTCACATACTACTTCAGACTCTATATATTTGTATCCATATCTATCTATTTATAGAAATATATATATATATATACACACACACACACATAAATATATACACATAGACACATTTACATATACATCTCTACATATGTATCTATCATTTATATTTTAATATATTTAAAGTATTTTTAGAATGTATGTTAAATGTAATAATATGATAATATAATTAAATACAAAATAAATAATTACATTAAAAAACATATACAAACATGTTTTTTTATTTTGAAAAATTATATATATATACACTACACACACACACACACATTTAATAATAACATTTAATAAATAAAATGTAATAATATATTTAATAAATTCATAAATATAATTAAACATTTTTCAATTAATATATAAATAAATTTAATAACATTTTTAAAAGTAGGGATGCACCCTCCATTTTTTTCATATCCGATCTGATGCCAAAAATTCTGAGTATCGGCCGATACCGATACCGATACTAACACTGTTTTTTTATAATCAATGTAGAATTTCTATACCTCGGTGTGTTGACCTGATCATCACTGTTTTGTGTGTTAAACACAATCTACTAAATATAACAACTTCATTTTAAAGAAAAATAAATGAAAAAATATATAATCATAATCTATGACAAAAATACTATTATAAACTAGGTTAGTGGATAATTCAGCTGCAAAAGTTATTCTAGAAAAATCATGAGTGCACAATAATTTTATAAAATCTAAACATTTAGGGAAATAACATTATTTAGTGGGGAACAAATAAAAGTGTAGGACTGAATCTGGTAAAATGTTACACATTGCTCTTTGCATTGTTGTAAAATACATTCATGAAAAACAAGTAAATATATGAATATATAAATATAAACTATAAAATTAAAAGACATTTCTTTTAAATGTATAGCACAGTAATGGAGGCAGCAACATATGATAGATAGGACAGAACAAGAAACGCTATAAATAATCTTTTATTGCGCAAAAGTATTATAATACGAAAGGCTCCAGTACAGAGCGGCACAAAGATTTTACGCACATCCCGAGCGCAGAATGATGCACTTGAAGCGACACGGAGTCACAGCGCGCAGCATCGAAAAGTTCAAGTTTGAGCGCTGACTGCAGGACGACAGACAGCCGCGGCGGAGGGAAGAGTTCACGTGAACCTGACTTAAATATTCATCTGTACCTCACATTAAACTATGGAACACTTGAAATATAGTGCACGAAAACTTTATGGTGCTTTATAATGTTTTTGTGCTTTCGTGGGGCTCAACAATAACACAGAATAGTTTTCGCACAATATCGGATTTGGATCATCTGACCGATACCCGATCCGCAGAAAATGAGCGTATCGGAGCCGATACCGATACTGAGTATCAGATCGATGCATCCCTACTTAAAAGTTCTATCTATAAGAAAATTATGATTCATTTTAATACATAATACATTTAATTTAATAAATACAATTTCATACAAGTTTTAATTTAATACAAATCAATCAATTTACATATAAACACACACAGACAAATATATATATTATATATACAGTATATTTTAACAGATAATCTACTGTTAAAAAAAGTATATTATAACAGTTTTTACAGTTTACAGTTACTGCACTGTTATTTAAAGTGTAAAAAGCATGTTATTGTAAGTGTGTGAGTAATGTATGTTGTGTGTGAATGTGTGTTCTCGGAGGATGACACAGTTTGTGTTGCTGTGAGAAACGGCTCAGACATTCTCACACACACAGACACAGACACAGACACACACACACACACACACACACACACACACACACTCAGACACACACACACACACACACACACACACACACAGACACGGTCACTCACTTGTTGGACGCCAGTGTCAGCGGGCAGGAGCATCTCTGGCAGTCGTCCGGCGTTCCTTCGCTGGCCTCACCATAGAAACCCGGCAGACACTGATCACAGTGAGGCCCCGTGGTGTTGTGCGCACAGCCCTGGAGAGAACACACACACACACACACACACACACACAGACACACGTGCACACACACACACACACACACACACACAGTTTTTTTTCAGCTGCTTGCACACATTTTTAAAACTTTGCCTCTTTTTTTCAAAACTTAACACACAAATCCAAGAATTGCACACAAAATGCAAAACGCCTCACATCTCTTGCAAAATGAAGCACTGCATTCAAAATATCACAAACACACCTCAAAAGCAAACATTTGCAAACAGCTTTGCCATAATACTATATTTTTGGATTATAATCTAATTTTATTTATTTATTATATATTATATTATTTTAATACTCCCACACACCCCATCTGCAGAACTTAGTGGCGCCGGTGCCTCTGCTCTCAAATGTTATTCTGGAGCCCTGGAAGGTGTAGAGCAGGTCATAACAAAGATAAAACCTACCAGACACTCTCCGTTGATGTCGCACTCGGTCGCGTGATCGTTACACTCGCACTGAAGACAGTTTCCTCCGAACAGAATCCCACCGACCCGATAAAACCCGGGCATACAGTACTGAGGAGACAAACACACAGCGCTGGGTTAATAACCTCTGGTTCAAGGTATCTGCACATAATTCATTCACTGATCATGTGGGCTCCTGATAGAGTGACCCGGAAGTGGTTTCTCACCTCACAGGAAGTGCCTGAGTAACCCCACGGACACTCGCACTGCTCCACATCCAGAGGGATTTTAGAGAGACCCGAGTTTGTGTCTCCAACACCTAAAGACACGGAGCTCAATCTGTGGACCAAACACACGTTTACATCTATTACATACATAGATTAACAATTAAAATATTTATAAACATTTAAAAAAATAAAATAATGTTTTATTGCTATTCATACACACTAGTTTATATACCTAAAGCTAAATTAAAACACATAACTATATATATATATATTTAATAATATTAATAATATAACAAATAAATAGGTAAAATGTAAATTTATTTACATAAATAATATATAATAATACATAATATATAAAAATGTATATATAATATAGTACATACATTTTTATATAAAAACTTTGGCATTAAGTCTTTTGAACGGGGTCATTTTTATTAATTCAGTTATTATTTTGTCTTGTGGAGAATATATAAACATCTGTTATGTGAAATAGCTTATTCAGGACATAATAAATAAATAAACAATAACATGCAATTTTTGTTTTGTTACAATTTTTAACATTTTGCATAATCTGCAAGGGGCATGTAAATGAACTGTATATGTAAAATAATATAAAATAACTATATGATAATAATAATAATTAGTTTTATTATTATAAAATAATAATAACAATAATAATAATATAACGTTATTAATAATTACATATATTAATGTTTTAATAACAACAAATAATATATAAATATTATTTCATGTAAATATTTTCAAAATATATACTGTGTCATATATACATAATAAATATACACAACACACGCACTAATGAATTTTTTTTTTTTTTTTTTACTTTCTCATCAAATGCGTCACACGCATTGGTCAGACACTGTATTTGTCCTATATACTGTATTTGTATGTGATAATGTCTGGTTTGAAGTGAATCTGCGTGTGACCTGAGCGTTCCCTCGGCGCTGTCCTCCAGCTGAACTCGAACCCTGAGCGCAGCGACATCCGCCAGCACCGTCATCAGCTCGTCTCTCTGAACACGGCTCCCGCTGCGAGCGTCTACGAGCGAGTGCGGCAGCATCTGGAGCGAGACGCGCTGCTCCGTGTGAGCGTTCAGCAGCAGACGAGCGGGCCGAGACTGACGCAGCGTCCGCCCGTTTCCCTGAAACACACGTTACACACCACACTGACTGTGATTCTCACTCACGCTGCGCTCTGCTTTTTGTTTTAAGCTTCACACTTCCTCTTTTTGATTGCTGTGACATCATACAAGACTTCAACAATTCATCAGATAGCACATAAACAATTAAATATCAGGGCCCATATTCACAAAACATCTCAAGGCTCAAAGCAGCTCGTAACTTGCAGATTTAGGAGAGTGCTGTCAAACGATTAATCCAAAATAAAAGTTTTTGTTTACATAATATATGTGTATAATTAATATATAATATACAAACATAGCATATTTTTTTTAAATATTAACATGTATGTGTGTGTGTATTTATACATGCATAATAAATATACACAGTACACACACATATATTATGTGAACAAAAACTTTTATTTTGGATGCCAGCCATAATTTAGGACAAAAATCGTAAAAATAATGGGCGTGTCAGTCCTAAATCAGTCTCACTATCAGCCATGATTATTCAACTCTGTTAATTAAAA
>CM071961.1:26097054-26129554 GCA_036784905.1 Acrossocheilus fasciatus | reverse complement strand
TTTAATAAATGTTTATTAGTAATATTTTGCTCGATGCGCCTCTTGTGGCCTCAGGAGAGAAGACAAAAGATCCCCCCCCACTCTAACAGAAATTACGCCTTTTAAATTCGAATATAATTCAAATATTGATCATATTCAATTTTTCAGCCGTTTTGACAGCCCTACTGAAGCCCTATTCGAACATGAAGACGTTTGAAAACTCGTAATAGATAAACTACATTTTATCTTTTTATTTAAACATGCAAGTATAATTTTTTTTTTTACTATTATTTTACAATACAGTAACTGAATCGTACATATCATAATTACATATGTAAATAAAAATACAAAATATGCTTAAATTATAATAAATAAATGAAACCATAAATAATAATAGTATATTTTATTTTTTTATTTCAATGTGAGTACATGTATTTTTTTATTGTTATTGTACATTACACTAACTGAATCATACATATTATAATTACATATTTAAATAAAAATATAAAATATGTCTAAATAATAATAAATAAAACATAATTTAAATATGTAGGTGTAATATTTATTATATTTTTAAATAAACTAATAACTTGAAAAATAATTGATTAATAATAATTATTAATCTTTTTAATAACAAAAAGTGATTGATATATTCATAAAAAATTGATTCATTTAATTAATCGATTACTTATTTTGTGATACCAGATGATTTATGACCTGCATGTTCTTCAATAAATACTTACAGAGGGGGATCTTTATATACTACAGTTAGATTATTTTAATATTATTAGCACTATTAAGTGTTATTATTTTAAGTCAAAGAGAGGCCCCACTGCTTTACGAGAAACAACAGAGACATTAACGAGATCTCATGTGTGATTTTTCTTTTCTCCTGCACGAGTTCATCTGTTTTTTCTGGCTATTTGTTTAATGTTTACAGCCGTCATCTGTACAATCAGTCTCACACACACACACACACACACACACACACACACACACACACACCTGGTGAGGTCTGTAGTATCCGTCCGCACAGGTTTGGCAGTTCACTCCCGCTGTGTTCTGCGAGCAGTTCACACACACTCCTCCTCCCACAAACTGACCGTGTGTGTTCACACTCAGCCGCAGGTCCGCCACCGTCTGGTTGTAGTAACAGTCGTTGGCTTTGTTGTGACAGTTACATTCTGATCAACGAGACAGAAAACAGAGATCAGGAGGGTCGTGATCAGTTATAGATGAAAGTGTGTGTGTTTTTGTGCTTAAAAGGATAGTTCACCCAAAAATAAAAATTCTGTCATTAATTACTCACCCTCATGTCGTTCTAAACCCGTAAGACCTTCGTTCATCTTCAGAACACAAATTAAGATATTTCTGATGAAATCCGAGAGCTTTCAGACCCTCCTATAGACAGCAAGGGTCCTAACACGATCAAGGCTCAGAAACGTAGCGAGGACATTGATAAAACAGTCCATGTGACATCAGCGGTTCAACCGTAACTTTACGAAGCAACGAGAATACTTTTTGTGTGCAAAAGAAAACAAAAATAGTGACTTTATTCAGCAATTCTTCTCCCCCACGTCACCCTATAGCGTAAACAAGGTATTCTGTTCTGTGTCAGCTGCATGATTTGTGTTCTGAAGATGAACGAAGGTCTCACGGGTTTGGAACGACACGAGGGTGAGTCATTAATGACAGAATATTCATTTTTGGGCGAACTATCCCTTTAAAAATAAAATAAACAACACATATTTACATAAAAAGATCAAATATACTTATTCATGAATAAAAAAAATTATATTTTATCTTTTTATTTAAATATGTAGATATAATATTTATTATATTTAACAAATTAATTAATGAAGTATTTTTTAATGAATTAATTCATTTATTAAATATTATATTATATTTTAAATAGTATATTATATATTACATATCATTTATGTCATTTTAAATTTCATGTTAAATAAAAATATACTTTTTTGTTTGTGTTGTTTTGAAGTAAGTGTTATTTTGTGTCTCACTCTCGCATGTGTTTCCGTCGGAAAGCGTTCCAGGTTGCCATGGCTCCTGATGGTATCCAGGACAACACTCATTACAGCTCTCGCCACAAGTGTTGTGCTCACACACACACTGCAGCTTCTGTGCAGACAAAAGAGAAGAGCGAGTGAGACACACACACACACTGCAGCTTCTGTGCAGACAAAAGAGAGGAGAGAGTGAGACACACACACACACACACACACACACACTGCAGCTTCTGTGCAGACAAAAGAGAAGAGCGAGTGAGACACACACACACACTGCAGCTTCTGTGCAGACAAAAGAGAGGAGAGAGTGAGACACACACACACACACACACACACACACACACACACACACACACAACTCACACTCACACACACACTGCAGCTTCTGTGCAGACAAAAGAGAGGAGAGTGAGACACACACACACACACACACACACACACACACATGTTGGTTTTACTATACTTGTGAGGACTTTCATAGACTTCTATTGTTTTCATACTGACCTAACAATATTTTCTATTGCCCTACACCAACCCTACCCCTAAACCTACCCCTTACAGAAACCTTTTTGCATTTTTACATTTTGAGATAAACTTCATTCAGAATTTTTAATAATTTATTTCCCTTGTGAGGACCGGCCAAATGTCCTCACAAGTCAAAAATGTCAAGTTTTACTATCCTTCTGGTCCTCACAAGTATAGCAAAACACGCCCACACACACACACACACACACACACACACACACACACACACACTCACACACACTCACACACACTGCAGCTTCTGTGCAGACAAAAGAGAGGAGCGAGTGAGACACAAATCCTCATACATAGTGTTTATTTTAACCTACTGTATTGTATTTTATGCATAAAATAAATATCGCTTCATTCAAGTGATTGACATTTTTACGCTCAATTATAGTGAATTCATATAGGCGGGGCTTCAGTTGGATTGACAGCTTGAGTTCCAATGGGATGGTGTTGGTTGTCAGTTACCTTGGTAACAGGGTCCCAGGGGCAGCTCTGGGCGTGGCCATAACAGATACACATCCCGCCCACCGAGATGTCCTTGATGGAGTAATAATACTGCAAACCAGAGCAGGACAGAGTTAGTGCGTCACTTCAACTATTACTCCATTAACTAAAGAGTACCATGTCTTGAAGTACCTTTTAAAAATAATGTTATATGTATATTTAATATGAATATAAAAAAACCGTAATATTTAAAAATGAATTATTTTAAAGTGGTGCTCCGTACCCGCCGGGTGACGATGGGGTCCACCTCTTTGGGGTCGCGGTAGCTGAGGGTCATGAGGTCGGCGTTGAGCGTTCGGATCCTCTGCAGACGCAGGCGTATGAAGCGCGCGGAGGTGAACTCCAGCAGCTCTGGGGTCAGGTCATCTGCGCTCGGACGGCCGTTTATGAGAGACGTGTGGATCTGAGGAGAGACGGGACACTTTCACACCTCCACTCATCCCAGCGAAGGGTTTCATTTGCTCTTTTAACTAACGTTTTATTGTTTATTCAACAGTCCAGTTTGATCTTAATGACCTCTAGATGTGATACATTTGTTTCAGACTGTGTCTCATGCATCTATTGTGTCAAAATGAATGAATCACCCAATAAATGATACAAACTCTTCCCAGCATTCTGACATCATGAAAATCATGCGAAAATGATATTATCTGAGCTGTGTCACACTATAACTGATCCAGATGCGACCCAGGGCTATTATTAACTAAAACCATAAAAAAACATTTGTGTTACTTGAAATAAAATAAACATTAAATAAAATAAAATATTAGTTATTCTATTTCAGCTAATTACCAAAGCAACATTTCTCATTTTCATTTAGTTTGAAGTTGAAGTATTTAAATAACTAAAATTGAGGAGTAAAAAAAAAAACTAGACATATTTATTAAAAAAAGAAGAAAAATACGTACAAAAACTTGATAAAATTACTAAAACTCCAAAAAAAAAAAGGAAACTAATTTTAAATATTAATAAAAACTATAATAGTATATCAATGATGAAATGACCCTGCATATCATAAAAATGACATCCAGCGCTATTACTGGGCTAAAAAATAAAATAAAAGATACTTCAAATAAAATTAAATAATTAAAAACTAAAAAACAAAAATGCAACAAAATTACTAAAATGCAAAAATAAGAACTACTTAAACGTAAAAAAAAAATTAATAATTGAAATATGAATCAAAACTAGCATCAATGATACTGCGACAGCGTCATCCAGGGTTATTACTGGGCTAAAAAAGTTACTTAAAATAAAATTAAATAATTAAAAACTACAAAATAAAAATCCAACAAAATTACTAAAATTAAAAAATAAAACTACTTAATTTTCATAGAAACTATATGGAAATATTGATAAGAAATTAATAAAAATGACAAAAAACAACGAAACTACTAAATATTTAAGTAAAATTAAAATAAAAACAGAAAACAGAAAAAACTAGTGAAAAATATAAATAAAAACTTATTTATATTTATATTTATATTAAAAAACAAAAACCAATACAATTACAAAAACACAACGAAATTACCAAAACTTTAACTAAAATCAAAATGAAAACCTAAAAACAAATTAATCGAAATATGAATAAAAACTAGCATAACTGATACTGCGACCCAGCGTAATCTAGGGCTAGTGAAAAATATGAATAAAAACTAGACATTTAAAAAAAAAAAAAAACTGATACAAAAACTACTAAACTAAACTAAAATTACATAAAAACGTTAAAAAAAGTAACAATTGAAATATGAATAAACGATACTGCATAAATGACACTGCGACCCAGCGTGACCCGTTACCCATCATGCACTGCTCACCTCGCCGTGCTCCAGCGGCACCAGGCGTGAGTAGTAGGATGTGCAGATGACCTCGTCGTCTCTCTTGTAGGTGGGCGGCCCGAGGCGGGGCGTGATGTTGTATCGGGTCAGACACTCGGTGTCGCTGATGGCGTAGTACTGCCACGGCTGGAAGTCCACTCCGTCCAGAGAACGCTCCAGAATCCAGTTCCCGGGCCGCGGAGAGTTCGCCGCTTTGATGATGATGTAAGCCACCTGGAAGACCTGCAGGACGAGGAGCGTTTGAGCCCAGGGTTAATATATCCTTAAATAAAACTTAAAAGAGTTGGTGTCACTAACTGATTTTAAATGTATTTTAAAGGATCTAGTTTCACAGTCATTTTATTGTAAATGTTTTGAGTGACTTGTGTATATTTCAGTATATGTAAACTAATAGATTTTATAGTTTATGTGTACATTTTATTTTATGTGTAACTAAATGTGCTGCCTATCTTGGCCAGGACCCTCTTGTGAAAGAGATTTTAAATCTCAAGAGTTTAATTTCCTGGTTATTTAAAGGTTTCAAAATAAATAAATAATTAAAAAAAAACAACAACAAAAAAAACAACATGAACTGAAATAAAATGTTTTTTATAAAATTTAACTTTTTTTTTTTTTTTATTTCAGCCAGTGGCCAAAACAATATTTCTCACTTTCGGTTAGTTTAACTCAGAATTGAAATAACTAAAACTGAGATTAAAAAAAAAAGTATAACAACTTTAAAGACAAAAAAAGAAAACACTAATAAAACATGACAAAAATTTTTTTTACTAAAAATAAATTTCATTACTAAAATGAAAACAGAATATATAAATTCAAACTAATTCAAAATATTAATTAAAACTATATAGAAAAAAATAATAAATGATAAAACACAACATTAAAAAATTAACATGAATATGAAAAATATAAAAATTAAAACTAATTCAAAATATTAATAAAAACTATATGGACATACTGTATTTGTAAAAAAAAATACTAATAACTAAAACTTTAATAAATTAAAACAGAACTGAAAAATATTAAAATAAAACCTAATACTAATAAAACTAATAAAAAAACTAATACAAATATTAATAAAAACAATATAGATATTTGTATGAATAATAAAACTATGAGTATCTCAAATTTAATATCTGTTGTGTTCCTTTCAAGATTCAAGATTCATTATGACTGTCACTATACTAAAAGTACAGCGAAATTAGAGCAATCCGTACAGTGCAATCACACATAAATTAGTGCAAGCTAAACATCTCATTTAAAAAAAACAACAACAACAAGTAGCAGCAAAACGAAGTCAGATATTGCACAGAAATATTGCACGGTGAGCAGAAAGTGCTGCATGATATTACACAATAAAAGAGCAACAGAATATACGCACAACACAAACTGAATAATATAAGCAAACTTATACTAATAGAATAAATAGACACACCCAGAGGTATACAGACGGGGCTGTTAACCTGTGTCGGTCGAGATATAAGATGCCCCATCGGATTGGTGCATTTCTCAGTTTTTAAGTGTGTGTTGTGTGTGTGTGTGTGTGTGTGTGTGTGTATGCTGACAGCGTTCAGCTCCCGTATAGCGCTGGGGTAAAAGCTGTTCTTCAGTCTATTGGCCCGTGATTTAATGGACCTAACATGTTTACCAGAGGGCAGCAATTCAAACAAATGATGTCCAGGATGGAAGGGATCCTTTAAAATGTTCGCTGTGGAGTGTAAAGTTTTAAGGAAGGCAGAGGACAGCCAATGACTTTTTGTGCCGAAATTATCACCCACTGGAGAGCTTTCTTGTCTGCCGCTGAGCTGCTGGCGCACCACGAAGAGATGCAGTGAGTTTCACTGGCGCAGCCATAGAAGGACACTAGCAGCTGCTCTTGTGTGCTTTGGGCTGAAGGACACTCGTGACTTTCTTTCCTGTCGTCTCAGATAGATTCAGCTGAACATTTACCATCTACTACCCTCAGTCTGAGTAAGGACTCTGAAATATATGACCTTGCAGCACAAAACCAGTCATAAGGGTTGAAATTGAGATTTATACATAAATAAGCTTTCCACTGATGTATGGTTTGTTAGGATCAGACAATATTTGAATATCTGGAATCTGAGGGTGCAAAAAAAATCTAAATATTGAGAAAATCTCCTTTAAAGTTGTTCAAATGAAGTTCTTAGCGATGCATATTACTAATCAAAAATGAAGTTTTGATATATTTACGGTAGGAAATCTACAAAATATCTTCATGGAACATGATCTTTACTTAATATCCTAATGATTTTTGGCATAAAAGAAAAATGGATAATTTTGACCCATACCCATATTGTTGGCTACTGCTTAAATTACTAACTGAAATGTAAGAGAGAGAAAAAAAAACATGCTTTGGCAGAAAATTATAAGATAAAATGGTGAAATTATGACAAACCCAATTATGAGATAAAAATGTCAACCTTTTTATCTCATAATCGAGTTTTGGTCATAATTATGATGACTTTAAAAGTCCAAATTTAAAAGTAAAAAAAAAAGTAAAAAAAATTAAATTGACATAAGTCATCATAACTATGAGATAGAAAGTCAAAATTATGACTTCTAAGCTCATAATTTACTTTTATTTAAAATAAATGACTTTCATCTCATAGTTATGATTAGGATGACAATATAGGATTATAATTCTGATCACAATTTTGACTTAGTATCTCATAATCTAACTTATGTCAATAGTTAGTATGTCATAATTTGAAGTTTTTAAATCCATTCCAGCTTAGTATGTCAATTTTTAATGTCACAATTATGACTTACGAAAGCATGAATTTTTTCGAGGTGGAACGTCCATAGGAAATTAAACTAATGCTGAAATTTAAAAAGAAAACTATTTCCAAAAATGTTCTTACTAAAAATGAAAATAAATATAAATACTAAAAATGAAAATAAATATAAAATTAAAACTAAAAATACAAAAATAAATTTGAAATATTACTAAAAATCATAATAGTATAATATAAAAATAACACTAAAATAAAAATAAATAAATAAAGTATGTGCATCATGATTGTCTCTTCTGGTGGTCTTTCTAGCCCTGATGTGTGTGTTTGTCTGTGTTTACTGGATGCTTAGCAATGTACAGACGCGGACGCACACAAACACACATCTCTGGATGTAATGACAGAGCTCATCTTCACGCATTTGATCTGCGTTCAAGAGATTTCCGGAATCCCAGCAATGAAGAGCGAGTGAAGACACCAGCGGATGGAAGCGGATCACAGGCTGATGTTCACTGAAGATCAGAGCAGCATTCACTCACACGCTGAAGTACTTTCACACAGCTGTGATAATCACAGGTTACACCTCTGCAGAATTATGGGATGGTTGCTAGGGAAAACAACAACAACTGCTGGACTTTAATAAGGGCAGAAGTTGATCTCTCTGTTGATTTCTTGATTAAGGTTTAAAGTCAACATGAAATTGTTCGCTAATCATTTACCTACATAATGTGGTATATTTATGAGTGCAACAGGATGTACTGTACAATGAGAAAAATCTTATTTTATTATCATTCAGACACTATTACAGTTTTTTGTCATTTTAAATCAGACATTCATTTCATTTTTAGTTAAGTTTTAGTATTTTATTTTATTTTAGTTAAATTAAATGAAAATGAGAAATGTCACTTTGGCATCTAGTTGAAATAAAAAGTGTTTCATTTTTTATATTTTATTATTTTAGTTAACATTTACTTTATTTCAAGTGATGAAAACGCTTTCATGGTTTTAGTCAACTATTATAACCCTGGTACTCAAGTAAATATATTATGTCAAAGGGGCTCGACTGACTAAAACGTTCGGGAATCGCTGATTAATTTGATTGCAAATTACTTTTTTAAAAAGTACCAAATGTACTCTTTGAGAAGAGTTTTTCAGAGTTTTTGTTCAGAGAATTTTCAGTTCATTTTAATGCTTTATCATGAGTCTAAACTTCACATTAGACAAAATAATCAGTTTTCTGTGACATCAGTTCCTGAAAAAAATAACACAATGTGTCGTCTGGACAAACTCAAGGGCGTCTGGATAATTCAAACAGCAACAGACTGAATAACTTCCAGATAAAACACATCATTCCTACTCATTGTTACTATATGTGAGGCGTGCAAAAAACATGAGTGTGAATGCACAAGGTGTAATGTTGAGCTACAGGCAAAAGAAGTGAAAAATGTCAGTTTTGGTCATAAAAATGAGTTCATTAAGCCCTCGTCTAGCGACCCCGATGCTCCAGATAGTAATTAAACATCTAAAATCATCTTTAATTGTACGTTTTCTGAGAGGAGAACCTTTTCTCTGCTCACTTCTGGACGGCCGCTGCTGCTTCTCACCAAAAGTTGTAGGTTTATTGTTGCAAAGTGCAGCATTCCAGCTTTGTGAATATTCATATTGAATTCTCCGTGACATGAAACCAGTGAAATATGATTTTCAAACCCATGCTGATGACAACAAAACGAACACGCTGACATTCGCAAAGAGTGCACATAAGACGTGCCTCTCCATATAAAGCACATTATTGCGAAATATGTATTGGCGGGATTCATATTTATATTCTATATAAATATATTTAATATATAAACATTACACATTTTTCTTAAAGGGGTGGTCGATTGCGATTTCACTTTTTTAACGTTAGTTAGTGTGTGATGTTGCTGTTTGAGCATAAACAACATCTGCAAAGTTGCAGCGCTGAAAGTTCAATGCAAATGGAGATATTGTCTTATAACTGCGTATCTAAGCGTATGAGACAACAACAAACAAACAAACATGCATTAAGAGCCGTGCTTGCACAGGTTCTGTGCGATTCTCTTTACTAATATCCTCTGCGTCTCAATCGGGCTCAAACTGATAAGCAATATAGACGACGCCATTGTTTACAATACAACCGGAGCACATGCTGCTGAGCTGAGAGGCGGGGCGTTCAGACGTGCACTAGAGGCGGTGTAGCCAATCACAACACACTGGTCCAGCTAACCAATCAGAGCCCATCACGTATTTCTGAGGGAGGGGCTTCATAAAACCAGGAAATAATCGGGGTGTTTATCAGAGAAGGGACTGAGCGGTAGAAAGGTAAATTATGTGAAAAATAATGCATTTTTTTATACACATGTTAGACTGCACCCCATAAACACAATCAAGCCTAGAAAAAAAACAGTCAACCACCTCTTTAAATATATTCATGCATGTGTTTTTGTTTATATATGTGACCCTGGAGCACAAAACCAGTCTTAAGTCGCTGGGGTATATTTATAGCAATAGCCAAAAATGCATTGTATGAGTCAAAATTATAGATTTTTCTTTTATGCCAAAAATTATTAGGATATTAAGTAATGATCATGTTCCATGAAGATATTTTGTAAATTTCTTACCGTAAATATATCAAAACTTCATTTTTGATTAGTAATATGCATTGCTAAGAACTTCATTTGGACAACTTTAAAGGTGATTTTCTCAATATTTAGATTTTTTTTGTACCCTCAGATTCCAGATTTTCAGATAGTTGTATCTCAGACAAATATTGTCTGATCCCAACAAACCATACATCAATGTATAAATCTCAATTTTGAAAAATTGACATTTAAGACTGGTTTTGTCATCCAGGATCACATATACAGAATAAATATATACAGAACACACACATATTATGTGAGCAAATTCTTTTGGATGCGATTAATCGTTTGACAGCACTACTTTTTATATTAGTCAAATCCCACCAGATTCACATCAGAGGAAATCAGCTGTCTCATGATCCCGTTAACACAACCTGACCAAATAAACACAAGTCAAAGAGCCATTTGGGGCCGTTATCCCCTGCGGCCCCCCAGACAACATAAACACACACCGTATGCTGTTCAAACACCTTCAACAGCTGTGTTGGACCTCACACACACACACACACACACACACACACACACACGAATACCACCATCAAACAGACTGCTGACTTTGCTTTGTGTAGCTTGTCAGAAAAACGTAAATATATCTGAACTAAATTATTCATTACAAATACAAACTTGCCCAGTTTGTTTAACCAAAGTCAATCTGTTTGACTGACCAATGACAAGCAGGAAGAGCATTCAGGAAACCTGTTTGAAAACAGTCATTTCTGCAATTCCTTTCAGTGACATTAGAGACCAGAAATTAGTAATAAATATAATTTTAAATAAATTATATGAACATACTTAATTTTAACATGCAACATAGAAACTACTGCATTAATATGTTTTAATGCATTTAATATTTAATCTGCTTTATTATTATTATTCATGTCAATACTATTTTTTGGCACTGATAATATCGTTGCACCTGTATTTGAGACTTGGACATTAAAACACGGCATGAAAATCAAAGAATATGAAAAATAAAACAATAATTATTAAACAGACACTGTTTAATAAAAAATTGATTGATTTGGAGATGCTACAAATTATTTTAATAATTTAAACATTGTCTGCTATATTATTATTATTGATGTGTCAAAACATTTTTTTGCATTGCTAATATTGTTGCACCTTTTTTAAGACTTTAGACAATAAAATACGACAGTGTGGAAATCAAATAACCACAAAACTGTCTTCTACTGTTTTAACCTTTCAAGCAGATCAAACCTTTTTGTGTCAAATTATTTGATTATAAAGTGTGTTTGTGCCTCTTTCTTTTCACTTTTATTTCATTTGATGAATAACATTCAGGCCTTAACTCTTTCCCCGCCAGCATTTTTGAAAAAAGTTGCCAGCCACCGCCAGCGTTTTTGCTGATTTTCACTACAATTTCATGGCCCCCAGAATATTTTGTTGCATGAATATCTGAACATGCAATACATCAAAATAAAGATCAGACCTTCTACTTTGAAACAAAAAATCTGTTTTATTCTAGCTTCAAGCTGTCAAACACTTGAATGTAGGTAGGTTTCATGAAAAAGCAACATTTTGAGCAAAAAGCTGAGAAAATCAGCTTTTTTGTGAAGAAATGGTTTCATGTATTTATTAGTATTTGCACTTGCGTTTTTTAAACTTTTTTTATGGGTTTTGTGCAATGGTTTTGAATGTAAGTGGGTGTGTGCACTTTTTTTGCAATGAGAGACAAAAAAAATTAGTTTGGACTCAAATGTCAATAAAAGTATTCATATTCATTCACATTCATAACAGTGAAAACACGGAAACACAGAAAATTCTGTGTTTGGCAGGGAAAGAGTTAAGTGCTCAACTATGTTTTGTGGTCGCTGTTAAGAGCTCACCTGAGCTCCAGCGGCCCAGCCGTCCCCTCCAGGTGTGTGTGTGTGTGTGTAGGGGTCCATTAGCATGTGTAATCCTGCACTGAAGGCCTGGGGCCCCGTCGGGGTCGGTCCTGCTTTATGTGTGTGCTTCCCTTCCCCCCGCGGCCCTCAGTGAACGCAGACAAAGGCCTGACTCATCCTCACTCCAGACGACAGCATAAAAACACGCCTGCGGTCAGAGCCACAAACTCCAGAATCACTGCCTCACCGGCGGATTATTTACAGGAACGCTGAGCTTCAGACGCTTAAACGTTTACGCTGGGAACTTTGTGGTTATTCAGATTTCTGTGGTCTCACCAAGCTTTTTGGCACTGCTAATATTGTTGCACATGTATTTGAGACTTCAGATATTAAAATATGAAAAATACAATAATAATTTAGCAGATAGATTAAATGTATTTTTATCATCTTCAAAAAACTTTTTTGCAAGTGTATATATTAAATTATATTTAACTAAAACTAAAGCAAAAATTAAATAAAAAAAATGACCTTACTTGAAATAAAATGTTAACCAAAATAAAATTGTATTTATTTTTTTTTTCCATTTAGTTTCGTCTAACCCTGACCCAACTTGATGCACTAAAATAACTTAAACTGGAATAAAAATGAATAAAAACTATACAGAGAAAAAAAACTACTAAATATATGTACTAATAAAGTGGGGGACAACAACAAAAAACTTACTTCAACTAAAATTAAAACATAAATAAATACTCTATAAAATATTAAAAACACTATTACAGCATGTCAATGATACTAAAATAACTTATGACATCTGCATCCGTGCAAGTTTTCTTTATATTCTGAATTAAGTTTATTTTTATATTTTCCGTTTTAATTTTTACTTAAAGTTTTAGCAATTTTGTTGTGTTTTTTATATAGTATTTTTTTATTTATTAGTTTTAGTTCATTTATTTTTTGTTATTTTATGTGATTTGTCAACATATTTATTAATGTTCATTATTATAATTTTCTTTAGTTTTAGTTGCTGTATGCAATTTGTCAATATAGCATTTATTCTTTTTTTTTACTAGTTTGAGTTTATTTAGTTAGCTATTTCTGCATTTTATTACTTATGCATCCATTTAAAAAAATGTCTATATAGTATTTATTATTATTATTATTTATTGAAAATGTTGCCTAGAAAACTCTCAGAAATAAAATGCATTTAAGGGTTTTATATTTTATTTTATTTGAGTTAATGTTTACTTCACGGAGTGTGTGTGTCACAGACTGCAGAGGATCATGGGTAGTGCTGTGTGTGTTAGCGGGCTCATGTGGAATAGTTGTGAGTATTATCAGTGCTGGAATGCAGTGGATTGTTTCTAGTTTTGGGAATAGTCTCTAGACAAACACACTTGTGTTCGGCGGCCCCTGAAGGGCTCTATACGCTCCTGAACACCTCCTCACCGCTCCTCCATTCACACACGCAGGAAACAAGCAGCTAGTGTACAATTAGCACAGCATTCATCTTAACGACAATGACAGAGGAGGAGGGGAACGTAAAACCAGCTTCATCTCGCTGGAAACAGCCCTCCACTTAAACCAGCACGGCTTGAGATCTCACCAAAGTCAAGTCTGCAACACTATAAATACTTACACAAAATAGACTAGATTAATGCATAAGTACACAAATTGTGACGCACCTTTCTTATTCTTCAAGTTATTTACCTATAGCGGCTAATGAGTGAGAGGTAGGGCTGGGCGATATGGTCAAAAATATTATCACTACAGTATTATTTCCATATCATACGATATTGATATTCATCACAATATTTGTTTAGCATTAATGGGGAAGAAAACGCTTTCCAGATGTTTGTCAGACCGTAACAATGGATGTAAACTTGTCAGTTCACAATCAAAGTCCACAGAATAAGCTACCTTCTATATTTCGGATGCTATAAAATACGTTTTATTTTCGCTAAATTTCCCTAAATTTTATTTTCCCCGCATTCTGTGTTTTATGATTTCATGTAAATTTATCATCAAAAAATGGTGTCTAATGAAATTAATTGACAAAACTTTACAATGTAAAGTGTAATCAAATAAAAATAATTTACATCAAGACATTGTTTTATTATTTGTTAAATAAGATGCTGCACAACAGAACGGTGTTCATTAAAACGTGAACGAAAAAAAATATCTATCTCTCTCTATATATGTATTATTACTTTAAGAATTATATTTTAGTATATAATAGTAAATAGCAATGCATTTCCGTCATAAGGTCTTCAAGTTAAACCGAACTTTTATTTTGTCAGTTTGTTAACAATTTAATCAATCTTTTAAAGTTTAATGAAATGAAATTATTATTATTTTTTTTTTGTGAAATAAGATGCTGCACAACAGAACTGTATACATTAAAACGTGTACACACATATATATATATATATATATATATATATATATATATATATATATAAATATATTACTTTAAAAATTACATTTTAGTATATAATAGTAATGTATTTCTGTCATAAGTTCTTCAAGTTAAACTTTTATTTCCGTGGTTTGTAGTGCAGATCTTTGAGTTTCAGTGTGTGTTTGACGGTAGTTTTTCTCAAACGAAGCAAATGAATGAAAAGCTTCAGAGCAGCTCTGGAGATGAAGTTTGCGTGTTCATGTGCTCACATATTGAGACGAGCGTCACGTGTGTTTGACAGCAGCTCTGAACATCAAACGGACACACAAACATCACACCGCCGCTTCTCATGAGTCCCACCTGTCGTAAGTCCAGAGTGATGGTGACCCAGTGGAACTGACGGCCGTTCTTGATGCCAGGGCTCTGCCACCACTGGTTGGTGCCGTCGATGGCGTTAGTAATGGGATGTTGCTCTGTTAAACAGAATAAAGTGAAATAAAAACGACTGCCAATGTTCAAGAATAAACAAATACTGATGCATCATAAATCAGGTAGGAATTAACTTGTCTCAGCATGTCATGTCAGCACAGATGTCTGATACTAAAGATAAATCAGAAACACATTACTGTAACCTTGCATTAGTTAGCTACATTAGCTAACATGAACTAACAGTGGAAAAAAAGATTTCTTAATCTTAGTTAATTTTTGCATTTACGAATGCATTACTAAAATCAAAAATTGCATCTGGTAATATTATGTAATGGATCTGAGCTATTGAAATGCATTTAGAATCATCAAAATTCAAGGCATTCTAAATTGTCTATTATATTTATATGATTTTATATAGTTAATCTATATCACACGAGTGCTGTTTTTTCTCCAGATATCAGCATGATAATAAATGTAATATTGATTTGCAAGTTTAAAGTTAGCTTTAAGTGACTTATATTTTAGACACAATATTAAATTTGTTTAAAGTTGAGCTAACAATGAATGTTTAGGCAAATTAATAAACACTGCAACGAATGTATTGCTCATTGTTAGTTAATGCATGAAGTAATGGGACCTTAATGTAAAGTTTTAAAGTTTAAAGGATTAGTTCACTTCCAAAATAAAAAATTCCCGATAATTTACTCACCCCCGTGTCATCCCAGATGTTCATGTCTTTCTTTCTTCAGTCGAAAAGAAATTAAGGTTTTTGAGGAAAACATTCCAGGATTTTCTCCTTTAATGGTGCTCAATGGAGTGAAGGTTAAAAATGCAGTTTCAAAGGACTCTACACGATCCCAGCCGAGGAATAAGGGGCTTATCAAGCCAAACGATCGGTCATTTTCTAAAAATAATTAAAATTTAAATACTTTTTAACCATACTTTTAAATGCTCGTCTTGCAATAGCTCGACCTCACGCATTACGTAATCACGCAAACGTGAGTTTTGAGTGTAAAGCAATTAGTTACTGTAAATTAATTACTTTTCCCTTGAAAAAGTAAAGTAAGGGATTACTCTTATTTTTTTCTGTAATTTAATTACAGTTACTTCTTATGTAATTGAACTTAATACTGTGTATAGACTGTAGTGGATTTAACATCAAAATTTAAAGTTTAACCTTAAAATGCATGCTTTTTATGAACCCTTATTCCTCGGCTGGGATCGTTTAGAGCCCTTTGAAGCTGCACTGAAACTGCATTTTTAACCTTTGATCCCCATTGAAGTCCACTATATGGAGAAAATTCCTGGAATGTTTTGCTCAAAAACCTTTCTTGTCGACGGAATAAAGACAGACATGAACATCTGGGATGACATGGGGGTGAGTAAATGATCAGGAAATTATTATTCTGGAAGTGAAGTAATTCTAAGAGTTTCAGGGCAGATCTGGTTACCTTTGGGATTCTGGCTGTTTGCATCACAGATCCGACACTGAGGGTTACGGATTCGTCTTCCAGGAACGTGCTCCACCAGTTTACAGTACATCTCGGGAACCGGGTCGCCACAGGTGGCGTTCGTGGTGATTTCGGCATTGCTGGCCAGGTTCAGGATTGCAGGAAACAGACCTGGAATGAGAGATGAAGAGCTGTTTAACAAAAGCAGAGGCTTTTGCTCTGAACTGCTCTACTGCATTTTCTCTTTCTTTCTTTGAAGAGCGACATCAATCCATCCATCCGCCCATGTGTCTGTGTGCCGCCATTCATGACACAAATCACTACGTCTTGGACAATTGACCAAAGCTAGCCTTTGGTGTGAGGAGATAAGCATCATTACTGACAGCAAAGAGCTCAATGAGAGGGAACCGAGAAGATGAAGAGGATCTTCTTCCCTCCAGCAATTCATGAGGTCAGCGTGAGCTTTAGAGCAAAATCAGTGCTGGGAGATTTGCTCAACTACAAACTCATCATGCATTTGATCATTTAGTAAAGTAACGCTGCAGGAAGATGAACAAACCTAACTTTAATGCTAATTATTTTACTACTTTAATACGTATATTAGTTATTACTGGATTTTTAGGGTTATTATAGTTAATCAAATCTAAAACTACAACCATAAAAAAACATTTTTGTTACTTGGAAAAAAAGTTAACTGATATAAATAAAGTATTAAAAAACTTAAACTTATTTTATTTTAGCTATTTACAAAAGTAACATTTCTCATTTTTGTGTAAAGTTGAAGTACTAAAATAACTAAAACTAAAATTTAAATAAAAATGAATAAAAACTATAACGACATTTAAAAAAAAATGGTCAAAAAAGCACAACAAAATGACTAAAACTTTCACTAAAATAAAAAAATAAAAATAAAACAAATACAAAATATTAAAAAACTATAAAAGTATTTCTCAAACTTTAATAGTATCTCATTTAGTTTAAGTTGATCTACTAAAAATAAAAACAATAGACATATTTAAAAAATAATAATAATGTGACAAAAGCACAACAAAAATCAAAAACTAAAATAAAAAAATTGGAAAAAACATAATACAAAAAAAAAAGAATCCAAAATATAAAAAAAACTATAATAGTATCTGTTAAACTTTAATAGTATCAAATTTAGGTCAAGTTGACTCACTAAAATAACTAAAATTAAAACAAAAATGAATAAAAACCATATATACATTAAAAAATAATAAAAATGTATAATAAAACACACCACAAAATAACTAAAACTAAAATATATATATATATAAACTAATAATAATACAACAGTATCTCATTTGGTTTAAGTTGATGTACTAAAATTAAAACTGAAACAAAATTAATAAAAACAACATAGACATATTTTAAAACAATTACTAATATACATGGCCTAAAAATACTAAAACTTTAAAATAATATGAAAACGAGTCTATACAAAAACTAATTCAAAGTATTTTTTATTGAAGTTACAATAGTATCTGTCTGTCTGCACAAACTGCACTAATAATTGACATCAGATAAAGCAGCTGGAGCCACGCTGCAGCAGACGTGTTTCAGACTCCGGTCTGTATCTCGGGGGAGTCTGAGGTTTGAATGGACTCCAGCGGAGCTCAGCACACAGAAACTTCAAACGCTCTGCAGATAAAGAGACTCTGATGACTGAAGTCATTATGTGACTGCTGCGGCACATCTGGCTGCGTTTGCATGTCACAGACGCGCTGAGAGCCGACGACGCCTCGGATCGCATCTGAGACTCAATCGCTGAGAAAAACACTTTCAACAAACACATCTGTCGGCAAGAACTCGACATCTTCATACATTGATCACATTAAGAAAATGTCTAAATTGAGTTTTCGAGGAAATAAATTAGATGTTTCTAACACTATGAGTAGATTGATTTTTGGTGCACTTTTATGGTTAAACGATGCTATAACTAAATCAACTAACATACTCACACAATGAAATAAATATATATATATATATATATATATACAGTCAAACCAAAATTAACTTTAACAACGCGTTAACTTTGACAGCCCTAATATATATATATATATATATATAGTCAAACCAAAAATATATATTTGGGTTACTGGAAGATTATTGGAGTGTTTAATAGGAAACGCAATTTCAATCTTTCGACTTCAAAACTGCATGTTTAATCAATTTGCAGTTTCTCTGTAATTATTTGCAAAATTCACAAGCAATTTCTGAGTGAAATTTGTTTCAAAATAAATCTCAGACCAATGTTTTTCAGAGCAGACCGTATTAGCTTTAACTCTCCACACAGGGGTCAGATTTACCCGTGAGCTTTAGAGGAACATGTTTTAGCTGAAGAAGGTAATTGCTCTGCTTCTTCTCCAGCGTCTGAGAGCAGCTTTCAGCCTCATTTGGTGTGAAAGCTGGGGTCAGAGTTTACTGTGCGTTTACACAACAGCAGCTCATCGTGATTGACGTCTCAGACCCAAACGACTCTTTCTGGGTGGCTTTCAGTCGGGTTTGGAAAACAAGCAAACAAATAAGGGAATAGTTCAGATTCTCATTGATCAAAGAATATTTTTGAAGGTGAAAGAGCTCTGGAAGAGTTCAGGTTAAATCAAATAAGATGTGTGAGATGTTTAAAAACATCTGTGAAGATAAACCATCATCACAGAACAAGGATGGGAGGTAATGCATCTCCAAAAAATGAACTCCAGATAAGTCTAGCATGTGAGGTTCTGCATGCATTGGTGATGAGATCAGCTGAGAGCTAATCAAAGCGTCTGGATGAAGAAGCTCCAGAACAGACGAGAAGATCGGCTGAATTTGCATCTGAACAGACTGTAATCAGATGTAAGTGGAGCTGATAAGAACCTCACAATGTGATTCAGCGTGAAACGCCTTCAGAAATAAACGACTGATTGGAGATAAAACACTTACAGACGGATGAAGCTGATAAAGACATCTGGAGCTACAGATGCTGCTTCGAGACTAAATATATTACAGTACATTTATACTGTAAAAATGTTTTTTGAAGATTATTGGAGCATGTTTTATGAGAAAATACTCGTAGTCTTTCTACTTTAAAATATCATGTTTAATTCAACGTGTTACTTGCCATTTCTTTGTAATTATTTGTGAAATTTAGGCTACTATAAATTTCTTTCAGTCAAAACGGTTTCCTCATTATTTTTTCAATGAATGTATTACAATATATTTTATATTTATTACATATAGTTTTTATAATTTATTTTTAAACTGTATTCAACCATAAATAAATACTGTGAATAATAAAATAAATAAATTAATTAATTAATATATATATATATATATATATATATACACACACACACTTAATATTTTAATACATATATTTTATAATTTAAGAACATTTATATGACCATAGATTTTTATCTATTTATCTATCTATATATATATATTATAACTATATATATAGTTTATTTGCAAAAACAGATAACTTATCATGCTTTTATTGTGTTGTACTGTGTTAGTTAGCTGTATTTTTTTGTTATTTTTTAACCTAATCAAAATAACCCAACTGCACTTTGATTGAGATTAATTGGAATGCACAATGAAAACATGATTTTTGAAAACTGTTAAAAATGGAGTCTGAATTGGATGGAGTTAAAAATCTGTTTTTGCAAATGAACTCTTCATATATATATATATATATATATATATATATATATATATATATATATAATAGTGTAATTCCCTGTAGTGTGAAATTATTCCCTTTCATCACCTGATCTGCTGTGGAACTGAAAGTCCATCAAAGTTTATGGAACACAAATGGCCACACGTTATTCATGAGAAAACGTCACACTGAGAGGCTTTTATGTTCAGTTAACTAACCCACTAGGACTAAATATCCAGGATTATCCGTTAATGGAGCGGTACAGAGCTCTCATGTGACCCGCGCTCATTCGCATACATTCAGCTGGAATAAACACAAAGAACACACACACACACACACACGACTCAGATGAAAGTTCAGCCTATAACATTTCATCTTCCTGTTCTCTTCACAGGACTGAGGTGTAAGCAGACACTCGCTGCTTTTATGGGTCACAGCTAAAACTACATTAGTGGCTTCCTGACCTCATGTGTTAAATGTGTTAAACCTGCGGGTGAGAAATCTTGTTAATGTGGCAAATCTATGCAAATGCTATCAGCATCACGTCGAGACCACTGGTCATGTGATATTTGCTTTATATTAATTTAATTAGATCATATGAAGCGTCTGCAAGTTACGATCACTGATTAATCATTTCTTTTTGTGTACTAAAGTTACTATTTAACACTTACAGGGATAATTCACACAAGAAAACCTGTATGAGTTTCTTCAGTTTAACATGAAAGAAGATATTTTGAAGAATGTTGGCAACCAGACAGATGCCGGTACCCATTGACTTCCATAGCACAAGGAAAAAAAATATGGAAGTCAATGGCTACCGTCAACTGTTTGGTTCCCAACATTCTTCAAAATATCTTCTTTTGTGTTCAACAAAAAAAAAAAAGAAACTCATACATGTTTTAAACAACTTCAGGGAGAGTAAATGATCACAGGATTTTTATTTTTGGGTGAACTATCCCTTTAAAGCAAACTAATCCCTGATAAATGTTTAATTCATTACTAATTTATTAGAAGGACTTTCATATGCCTATAAAATAAGCAAAATATAGATTTGGATGGCCTTACAATCACATTCCTGTAACTTTTACAATCACTAACAAAACTGAATTATAGTTCTACCATGTTTTGCACATGTAACGTACCATAGTAATACCTCATTTTTGGGCATGTTTTCTGGAAATTTCATATATCAGTACCATTGATTTACCATGGTAACTACAAAGTACTTTCTGTAAGGAATGTTTTAATAAATTTTATAAAATATTCTGCAGTAACGTTATATCTGAACAAATACAACATTTAAAGCAATTATACTGAGTAAATGCATAAAACTAGTTAATCTATGCTGATGTTCTAATCTAAAATCTTATATTTTAAATATTTCCTTCTACTTTTTTACCAGAAACACAGTAGTTTGATATCTGAGGACAGATTTGTGTTTATTTATTCGATCTCACCTCTCTGCTGAGCCTCCACACAAACCAGTGAGGAGAAAATCACTGCAAACGGCCACAGCATCTTCATCCTCATCTTCTTCAGCAGTCACTCTAAAATAACTCAACTAATAATCTACTTAAAGAAGCTGAAATCGTGCTGAAATCATTAGAGTTTTGTGTAGACGTCCATCGGTTCTGTCCCTTCTTTCTTTCTCATTCAAACTTAAGTCTCTTTCATTCAGAGTCCCGCTACACTGAGCCCCGCTGGAATGTTCCATGAGTTCAGAGGCAGGGGGGGGAGTCCCGCTGGAATGTACCATGTGCTCATGAGACGGTCGTTTTGGTTTAATTTGCGTTACAGTTACAGTTTTACAGTACGCTTTTAGCGTTATTTGTGACGTTTCATTGTCATAGATAATTCGTGGTGTTTGTTAGATAAGCGTCGCTGTCATTATCGATCGTTATTTCCCGCCCAAATCGTCAGTGCGTCGTTCCTCAAACTATCTCCTGAGGAGAACTGCGCTATATATAAGCGACCAGACTTACTATTTTTATCTGCTATTTTTATTTTTATCTATATCCATGAATATATAATGATATATACTGAAAGTTATCCCACACCTATCTTGAGATCGTAGAGTAAACAATTTACCTCAAGAACCTTTAAACCGCTTATCAAAGCGGCGGCGGGAAATCCAGTCAGACCTAGCCTAGCAACTCCATAACAACGCGCGCTCAAAATCACTCTGTGAGTATTATGAAAAATATCTAGCTAAATTACGCCCAGCACTTAACGCTATATAAATTAGGTGTTAATTGTTGTTTTACAAATTTTTTAATATCAGAAAATGTATGTATGCATCCACTTTGCTGTCAAATACGTCCTTTGTTATTGTACGTTTTTATACTTTAATGTAGTATAATGTTTTTATTATTATTATTATTATTATAAACCACTATAATTACATTTTTCAGGCCGTTGCCTTACATTTGCGACTGCAAACTGCAAGAAAAGCTGCTGTGAAAAATGCATAGGGGTCAGTATGATCAAAATATTTTATGATTCATTAAAGTGCTAGTTCACCCGAAAATGAAAATTGGCCCATTATTTACTCACCCTCAAGGCATCCTAGGTGTATATGACTTTCCTCTTCCAGACAAATCCAATCGGAGTTATATTAAAAAAAAAATGTCCTGGCTCTTCCAAGCTTTATAATGGCAGTGAATGGGTGTTTTTGTTCAACAGTTCAAAAGAAGTCCAATAAAGTGCATTCATCCATAATTAAAAGTGCCTCACATATGGCTCCGGTGCCTACTGTAGTGAATCGATGCGTTTTTGTAAGGAAAATATCCATATTTAACATTGTAAACACTTTTCTGTAGTTTCCGCTAACTATCGTACGTGCGTCCACGAAAGAGTGGCGTTCAGGCGGATGATGCAGGACGTAGCGTAGCGTAAGCTCCAATAAGAAATAACAAACTCGGAAGCGCAGAGGTGAGAGCAAAACAAAACACCGATCGTGAATTAGAAGTACAAAACTTAAAGGAGATCGTGCTTTTTCAGTTGCTGCCGCCAAACTCTGGAACACATGGTAATATTTCTATTCAAAATCGAGGTTCCAACCCTTGCTTCTGCATATGACAGTTAGCGGAAGTTAGAGAATGTTAGTTCATAACATTTTAAATATGGATATTTTTCATATTTAAAATGGATAAAAAAGCATTGATTCACTACAGGAGGCTTTTATTCACCCTGGGCATGTTTTATTATGGATGGATGCGCTTTATTAGACTTCTTTTGAACTATTGAACAGACACACCCACCCACTTTCATTATAAAGCTTGGATTCGTCTGAAAGAAGAAAGTCATATACACCTAGGATGCCTCGAGGGTGAGTAAACCATGGGCTAATTTTCATTTTTGGGTGAACTAACCCTTTAATTAACAAATTATCTGAATCTATGACGAGGCGAAATGTATCTCTTTTTTTACAGTCGGATCTCTGGGAAATGTAAAGAGAAGTTGTTCCAGTCATTTTTAGTCTGTGTTTATTAAAGAATTCATATTGGCTCAATAATTATGAACGGTGTGAAAAGCTGAAGTTATGTGCGCTAAGATTTGTTAATGCAACAACTTCTCCGCTTTACCTAGAACAGTTGGTTTTTGTGATAGCAAACAGTTGAAGTCAAATAATAATATTTTCACATTTGGTTGCCAGGGCATTATTATGCAGTTGCATTGCTGTGTTCAATTCCTGTTTTCTGTTGTTTTTAGCATAGGTTTTTTTTTTTTTTTTTTTTAGATATTTTAGATTTATAATACATTTCTTTAATAGTTGTACTTATTTTTTTTTGTACTTATTTAGCTGCTGAGAAATCTTTACTTTCACTCAAGCATGATGATTGAATGCTTATTAACAATAATGAGTTAATTACAATTTTTAGTGCAATACAATAGTATTAATCACGATTATTATTGGTTTCTGTCCTTGAATGTTCAACTTCACTTTGCAATCACTTATTTCCTTCATGAAATGCAAATATATTCACTTGTCATATCTTGAAGTTGAACTCTAATCGAATATGATACATTGTGCCAATATGCATGACTGATGATCATCTGAGCTGCAGATCTTTACATTTGTGTTCTTCGTGTGGGTTTTGCTGCCATCTTCTGGAAACTATCTGTATGTGCACGCTGGCCTGTTGAGATCTGACCTCACACGAACTCTTGGAGCTCAAGCTGGACCCCATCAAGGTCTGTGAAGGTTACATCATACATCAATCAGTGTTATGTCCGTCATATCTGAAAATGCACCTAATATCACATAGTGTCTTTATCATCAGTTATACTTATTACGTTGTTCTTTGTTAATATTTGTGAAGGACATGTGTTGAATTCTGTTGTGTTTGCATTTGTTGAATACAGTTCTCCGTCATATTTTGCAATGCAGAACAAGCTATTTTCTGTGAATGTGCGAGACTTCCGTTTTATTAGCCACTATAGGTATATATAACAGAAAAGCAAATTGCAGTAAACTGTAAAACTATTTGCACTACAAATCAGTGTGTTTATGACTAAGATTATATGTTAAAATTGTCTAAAAATGTATACAAGTTTGCAATATCAGTTTTTGTACAGCTAAAATAACGAAGCAAATGTACGACAGCATTTTAGGACCATCTAAAAATAAATAAATAAATAAATTTAAGATTATATGGGAATAAAGTTGTAATGTTTTGAGAATAAAGTCAGTATTTATTGTTGCTAAATCTAATCCTAAAAATAGGTTTGACTAAATCCTCCTCATCCATTTCTCACAGAAGCGTTTTCTCAGAATCCTGTGATTTTTTTTTTTTTTTCTCAAA
The DNA here is from genome assembly GCA_036784905.1 of Acrossocheilus fasciatus. Lineage (NCBI taxonomy): Eukaryota > Metazoa > Chordata > Actinopteri > Cypriniformes > Cyprinidae > Acrossocheilus > Acrossocheilus fasciatus. The sequence continues at coordinate 26,104,662 of CM071961.1, read as the reverse complement.
ATAATAACTTTTTACTTAGCTTTAATCTCATATTAATAAGACTTGGACGTTATTCTCGTAGTTTTGACTTTATTCTCAAAATATAATGACTTTATTCTTGTAATCTAAATTTTTACCAAAACAGCATAGTAGGAATGACACTAGAAAAATAAATTAAAATAAAATAAAAAAGTAAAAAATTATACTTTCAGTATAAGGTAGTATTTCTTTCCAATTCTATATTAACTGTCAAGCTACCAATATGAATCTCCCAGTGGCGTATGTAGCGAAGTAGCATAGTCTATTAAATTTATTCTATTAAATGCATTAAGAATCATCAAAATTCAAGGTATTCAAGGCTGCAAAAATGCCTCTGTATGTTATGTTTATATGATTTATTATAGTTGATCTATATCACACGAGTACCGTTTTTTTTCTCCAGAAATCAGCATGATAACAAACGTAATATTGATTTACAAGTTTAAAGTTAGCATTAAGTGATTTGCACTTTAGACACAATATTATTTATGCATTTGTAACTGCAGTTTAAATGCATCTATGTCCACTCTGTGCAACATTAAACTGTGTAAATACATCTAAGTGCCACTTCAGATGCAGATTCCAGAAATGTTTTCTTATGTTGGAACGAAAGAGACTAAGTACTGGATCTTATTCTTAACTAGAAATACAACATGGAAGATAAAGTTAAAACTGAACACAATCTTGCTGCTCAAACTGAATAAACATTTCTTAAATATTTATTTGCTCCTTTTCCATTTTGCATTTAGGCAACTTGTTCTTTTACTTTCAATTCTTAAGTGCACTTAATATAAATTTAAAAAAAAAAAAAAACTTTTGAAAACTTTTGAACATAATAGAGATGTGTACATTTTTCTTATTTTGCACAAATATCTTTTTTTTTTTTTGTTCATTTAGTACTGCCCTTCAGAGGCCACAGAAGATAGTTACATGTTTCCCATGAGACAAAATAAGTTAAATGTACCCTGATCTTCAAATTAAAAAGTTTTAATTTAAAAAAAAAAAAAAGAAGAAAAAAAGATATTTAGGCAAAATAAGAAAAATGTACACATCTCCATTATGTTCAAAAGTTTCTTAAAGGCTCTTAATGCATGTTTTTTCCTTCTGGAGCATCAGAGAGCGTCTGAACCTTCTGTAATAGTTGTATATGAGTCCCTCAGTTGACCTCAGTGTGAAAAGATGGATCTCAAAATCATACAGTCATTGTTGGAAAGGGTTCAAATACACAAAAATGCTGGAAAACCAAAGAATTTGTGGAAGTTGAAGGATTTTTCTGAAGAACAGCAGGCAGTTTAACTGTTCAGAACAAACAAGGGACTCATGAGCAACTATCACTAAACAGAAAAACACAGCTGTGGATCATTCAGGGATCAACACCGTATTAAGAATCAAGGGGATGTAAACTTTTGAACGGGGTCATTTTTATAAATTCAGCTATTATTTTCTCTTGTGGACTATATGTAAACATCTTTTATGTGAATTGTCTTATTCAGGTCAGTACTAAATAAACAATAACATGCATTTTGTATGATCCCTCTTATTTGGGAAAAATAATTAACATTTAGCAGATTCTGAAAGGGGGATGTAAACTTTTGACCTCAACTGTATGTTTCTGATCAGTGTGAGGGTTCGTCCAGCAGGGGGCAGTGACGGCTGATGAACTGGACTCTTCTGACAGAGTTTTTCCCTTCTCTCTGTTTTATTTTGTGTTTCAGTGCTTAGCAACCCTGAGAGAAATACACTGATGTTATGACTGCTCCACTAATAGAGACTAAACAGCTGGCGGTGAGACACACGATGCACATTTACAGGAAGTGTTTGCATCCACAGTAGTTTACATTCTGAAGAAAACAGGCTCTAATGAACGATAAAAGTCCTACGCTGAACATACTGCTTTAAAAACATGTTTTTTGTTTGCAAGCATCATTATAGCAGGATCTGAGTGTAATTATGCCGTGAAGATGATTTCCTCTCAGAGTGAAGTTCAGCGCTGGCTGCTCTCCATGTTATTAGATGAACACTGAACTGTTTTGGCCCTGGTCTCATCATCAGGTCGGCCTCACGGCGCGCTCTGTCTGGCTTCAGTCACAAGCTCCAAACTCTAATAATGGCACAGAAGCCCTGACGCAGCTGAAGCACATTTGCAGGCGTTTGGCTGCTGTGTTCGGCTTCATCAAGACCCGCTTCTGTTGCCCAGACCACCTGGACCTGATTGATCACACTCACAGAGCCCAGAACATCTGTCTGTCTGTCTGTCTCTCTGTCTCTCTGTCTGTCTGTCTGTCTGTCTGTCTGTCTCTCTGTCTCTCTGTCTGTCTGTCTGTCTGTCTGTCTGTCTGTCTGTCTGTCTGTCTATCTATCGTTCTGTCTGTCTATCTATCTATCTATCTATCTATCTATCTATCTATCTATCTATCTATCTATCTATCTATCTATCTATCTATCGTTCTGTCTGTCTATCTATCTATCTATCGTTCTATCATTCTATCGTTCTGTCTGTCTGTCTATCATTCTATCGTTCTGTCTGTCTATCTATCTATCTATTGTAGGGTTTGATACATAAATATAATTTAATTTAGCTCAAAGGGAATCATTTCTGATTTTATAGGGAATTTGAACAGAATCAGTGTTTTGCGGCTGATCACTGAGTCGGCAGCGATTCACTGAACGAGCCGTATAACATTAATTCTGCACTGGATATTAAAATCCAAAATATAGTGAAAACACTATTAATAAGCACAGTAACAAGATCAGCAGATTAAGACATTAACTTGTAAGCACAAAACACAAGATACTTCTCTTTTAAATATAAATAAGACTTTATTTATATAAACCTGAGACATAAACTAACACTAACATGAACACACGCATTCACACATTCACACGTTACAGAAAGAGAGAAAGGTAAGATTTTAGAGAATGAGAATGTGAAATCCCAAGTTTACAGCAATATGTGCTACTGCATAGACCTGAACAACCATCAATCACTTAATTAACCCTCGCGTTGAGTTTCTCAATGAGGCTAAAATTTATATTAAATGCACCAATTCAGTTAGAACCTGGAGGTACTTGCTTGCGTTGCCTTTGTGTTACATGGATTCCCTTCTGTCGTCGTCGTCATTGCAGGAAAGGGGTTTTCCCGAGTTGGTGATTGGCTGGAAGTTCAGTAGTCTTTGAAGTGATGTCTTGGGCCTCGGCTGAGGATGGTCTTGGAGTCAGTTGCTGTTGAAGTTTGAAGCGGGTGCAGTCGGAGCTGGACTTTGCGGCAAACTTAACTTTTGAACACGAGACTCAACGGAAAGAAAAGAAACTAAAGTAAAAGAATAAAATGAGTAACGAGACTAGGTGGTTTTTCTTCTCATCGTGGTGTTAAGTAGCAACTGGCCTGTAGGCCAGAGCACGCTCAAAGAGCGCTAAAAGCAGCGTCAAAGCGCGGCGGCGAGAAGAAGGGAAGGACGAGAGACGAGAAAGAGCGAGATTTGATGGTGTCCTGAGTTCTTAAACTCGGCTTTGGGACACATCCCATTTGGTGTCTTGACCAATTAGATAGGCTATTATCTTAGCTAGGGTTGTTCCTTCCATCATAAATCAGCGTGTTATCAGTCACATGGTCTGAATTTTACACACTCTTACAAAGTATACTTTTAGACATGATTTCTATAACCAGAAATTCTCTCTCTCTCTGTCTCTCTCTCTCTCTCTCTCTCTCTCTCTCTTTCTGTCTCTCTCGCTCTCTCTCTCTCTGTCTCTCTCTCTCTCTCTCTCTCTCTCTCTCTCTCTTTCTGTCTCTCTTGCTCTCTCTCTCTCGCTCTCTCTCTCTCTCTAGTGTTATATGTGTGTAGTTGTGTCGTAGAGCAGGTTGTGAGTGTTTGTTTGGGATGTTGTTTTGTTCTGCTGTGGTTCGGTTCAGTTCCTCTATATTCCTCTATATTTATTCCCGTGTGCTGTGTTCGGGCCGGACCGCTGTGGCTCGTGTGTAACTGCATTAGTAGCTCCTCTGACACGCTCTCATTCCACACACATTACAAATGGCATCTTTATAGTGTGTAATAGTGTGTTTCCTCCCCATCGATTCATCATCCTCAGCCACTTCATCTCCCATTCTATCTCCCTTTACTCTCACGCTCTCGCTTCCCCTCGCGCTGCTGCAGAGGAACTCGATGAAGAAATTATAGCTGAGATATTAAACTGTCTCTGGTGAACACTTGCATCTATTACCCGACACTTACCCACCAGGACTTACAAATCACACTGAAAGAGCTGGATGAAATAGGCGACATTTTACATTACATTATCAGGAGATACTGACAAAATGTGAAAAAGAAATGCTCAAAATGAAATTCTCAGTTGGTTAGCAACCATATTTAACTGTTATTTTAATACAGTAATACAGTCAGTTTAGTAATTAAGCATGATCTTTGAATTAAAGGACATGGACAAAGTGACACATTATTTTCTGGTGTCAACACAGTGAGCCTGCTTGTGTTACAGACTGTGAAGGAACGTCAGGAGAAGGTCAGGTATTCAGAGAGTAATTATATATATATCAGCTGGGCTCAGTGAGGTCAGGTTCAGGGCTAAATGCAGACCAAAGGTCAAAGGTCACAGAATTTGCATGCGAGATGGAATTCAGCTTATGATTTTCATCGGGTTCGTTAGGAGTTTACAGAACATAAATCCTGCACGTTTTAAGTGTATGGAGAGGTGAATACATTTAGAATTTGAATTTAGAATCATAAAACAATTCATAAAGCATAAATGTTAATATGTTATCCTAACATACACTAATGATTAAACATTTAATACACCTTCAACATGAAATGTTGTTTATGAGTTTATGATTCTAGGTTATCTATTCTAGTTTACATTGTTTTTGTAAATATTATTATAATCATTTAGAATAAAATACAGCAGTTGCATCCTATGTATACATTGTAAGCGACTGTAAAAAGTCATGACGTGTTTGCTTTAGTTCAGGGCGTGTATAAAGTCGCTGCAGACGAGCACACAGCAGTCTGTGTTCTTCAGATGCATCTGTATGTTTACACACGTGTGTTTGTGATTGATGTGCACAGTAAGGCTTTTGCTCAGAAGTTTGTCTACAAAGCAAAACAGAATCAATGTGCTGTTGTACACACTGCGTCTCTGATGTTTCTGACCCACATTTCCCAGCCGTGTTTATCTGTGTTTATCTGCATCACCCTCAGCGCTTTAACTCACATCAGCGTCTGAAGGTAAATGATTTATTTAACTCCAGACTCAGCTGTTAGCATTTTCTGTCCGTCACTGTTCAGCTGAAATTGATCTCGGTATGTTTGTAATTCTCAAATGTCATTATTATGTAATTTGTTAAGTAAATGAACCTTGTGAGGATAAAGCTATGAAAGCCAGTCATCAACATGGTTTGGGGTCTTGAGAGGTTTCCGCTTGAAATAAACCTGTTAAACACACTTTAACTTCATTGATATACTATTATAGTTTTTGTCAAGATTTTTTAAAATATTTTTTCACTTTAGCTAAAGTTTGACTAATTTTGTTGTGTTTTTTATTGTTATTTTGTATTAGTTTTTGTAAGTATATAGTTTTATTAATATTCCATTTTAATTTTAACGTTTTAGTAATTTTTTTGTGTTTTGTCATTTTAATTTTTTATAAATATTTCTGTGTAGTTTCTATTTATATTCTTATTGTATTTTCCATTTTAATTTTAGTTAACATTCAGAATATAAGTAGAAACTATGTAGTTTCTACTTATATTCTGAATGTTTTTATTTTTATTTTAATATTAGTTTATAATTTTGTTGTTTTTGTCATTTTTATTGATTTTTTTTTCCATGAATATTTCTATATAGTTTCTATTATTATTTTGAATTAGGTTTTAACTTTGTATTTTCCATTTTAATTTTAGTTAAAGTTTTAGTAATTTTGTTGTGTTTTGTCATTTATATTTTTGTTTTTTTATGTCAATATAGTTTTTATTAATATTCTGAAAGTTTTTATTTGTATTTTCCATTTTAATTTGAACGTTTTGGTAATTTTGTTGTGTTTTGTCATTTTAATTTTTTATAAATATTTCTGTGTAGTTTCTATTTATATTCTTATTGTATTTTCCATTTTAATTTTAGTTAACGTTTTAGTCATTTTTAAAAATATTTATTATCATTATTTTTTTTTTTTTTTTTTTAAATATGTCTACATGCATATTGTTTTTATTAATTTGTATTTATCAATTTTATTTTTACTAAATTAATATAAATTTTGCCCTGGCAACTAGCTGAAATAAAATGTTTACTTTTTTATATTTTATTTTATTTCAGATAACACAAATCAAGTAACATATGCAGTATTTTATGGTTTGAGTTTGAGTTTTAGTAAACTATAATAACCCTGCTACTGAAGCGGATGCATTGCTCTAAAGCACTGATTTCCGTCTGTGTGCATTTCTATTCAGGGTGGAACGTTGCAGATTTCTGATTATTTGGCGACGGGCCGCGAGATGCCAAGAGACACGGCCAAGAAGCTCCGACAGATGTCCCACAAATACCACTTAATATTGAACCATGACACCATTCATAAGCCTTTAATCCACATCTGTGACCACTGAGTACGGTGAGAAATGATGAGTAAAGTTACCGGCTTTAACTGAACTTTAGCTGTAAAGATCGTTTCACTGCTACTCTTTGAGTGTTTGTTTACATATACGTGAAATGAAGCTAAAAGAAACAAATTCCATTCATAAACTGCTCGAGCAGATCAGCGTCCGTCGAGGGATTTGATCTATAAATAACTCAAAGCATCTCCATGTGTGCTAATAAAGATGTTTTATAGGAAAGTCGGCAGGGTTATTAGTAGTATCATTGAGATTCTATTATAGTGTTTATTCATATTTTGAAATAGTTATTTTATGTTTGTATTTTCTGTTTTCACTTTAGTTTTAAAGTTTTAGTTTTTTTTTAAAAAATGTGTGCATTTAGTTTTTATTTTAGTTGTAGTTTTTAAACCAACTTAAAATTTAGAAATTAGATGTTGTTTTTTAAATGTATTTAGGTTTTATTTTTATTTTAGGTTTCAAACCAACTTAACAAAAATTTAAAATTATTATTTTTTAAACTTAAAACATAAACAATAAATAGGCATTTAATGTTTAAACATTAACTTAAAAAAATTCGAATTTTATTTATTTTTATATTCAATTATTATTTTTATTTTACTTTTAGTTTTTAAACACAAACTAACAACTTGAAATTATTATTATTATTTTTTTAAATATCTGTTTAATTTTTATTATTTTTTATTTTAGTTTAGTTTTCTAACTTAACACAAATGAGAAATGTTACTATGGCAACTATTTGAAATATTTTCTTATATTTTATTCTAGTTAACATTTATTTTATTTTAAGTAATGTTTTTAAGCATTTAGTTGAAGCATGTTAATATACAGTAGTTACTTTTAGTTAATGACAATAACCCTAAAAACTTTCTGATCAACAGATGTCCGTGCATGACTTTATTTTGGGTCAAGAGTGTCATGAGAGGGCAAAGCCATCGTATTTCACTGCCAGAAATGTCCGTCCTCGTCTCTGGGCACAA